>JZKD02S2184895.1:310167-327534 GCA_000966675.3 Picea glauca
TGTCCAACATCTTGGTGAATTTTAAGGATCATATTTCAATATGCAAGATAGAAAGGAAGAAACATTTTAGTTATGGATCATTCTTGGTATCCTTATTTATGGAACGAGTACCCTTGATGCAACCATAGGTCTCTTTGATAGGGAATCTTGATGGAACAATGGACTAGCCTTTCACCTCGGTTAGGGAATGATCCTTTATCGTTTTCTTTCACGACTAGTTTCTTCACATGGTGGAGGAGACATATTGTGATGGTGGAGGACTACCCTTGTGCCAGGGTGGATTTTAGAGGCAGTGCATATCTATTTCTCCCTGAAGGGTCACAGTGGGATGCATCAACTAAATTCAAAAATGTGACCTTGTAAAAGTATTTTTGATTTCTTATGATAAATGGTTTTTTTTGTGTGTCGTATAATGAGGGATCTAAGCATATTTGTTTTCATTATGCAGATCGAGGGACAACACGTCCCGCTGGGATGTCACCATTTGGACAATGTGGTGGTGTTCAGGTAGCAGCAAAGGCAATTGGCAGAGCTGGAGGGCTCCATGAGGTAGAGATGAATCTCAAGGGGATTTCCATGGGTGTCCCCTCCATGATATTATGATATTTTCCTTAACGCTTATAGAGGCACATAGTGGGTGTGCCAGAAAATATCAGCCATCTACTATGGTGAGTAGCTAGATCAGTGATGTGTTACCGTGAGCACAATGTCATATAGGAAGATGAGTAGATTCTCATGTCTTTAGTGTGTTCTTATGTGATGATGTACAAGCATAGTAGCCCACATTTTTTCCCCTCTATGTACTTTTTGGACGATGTTATATATATATATATGTATGTATGTATGTATGTATGTATGTATGTATGTATGTATGTATGTATGTATGTATGTATGTATGTACACACATATATGTATGTATATACATACATATATGTAGACACACACACACACACACACACACACACATATGTGTGTGTGTGTGTGTGTGTGTATGTGTGTGTGTGTGTGTGTATATATGTGTGTGTGTGTGTGTGTGTGTGTGTGTGTGTGTGTGTGTGTATATATATATATATATATATATATATATATATATATATATATATATATATATATATATACACACATATATGTATGTATGTATATATATACATATATGTATGTATGTATATATAGACATATATGTATGTATATATACACATATATGTATATGTATGTATATATATACATATATGTATGTGTATATATATATATATATATACATATATGTATGTATATATACACATATATGTATGTATATATACACATATATGTATGTATATATATACACATATATGTATGTATATATAAATACATATATGTATATACACACATATATGTATGTATACACACACACGCACACATACACACACACACACACACACATATATATACAGTATTCTATGTAATAAAAATACCTCTCGAGACGACGAACTCTCAAATAGAGATGTAGCAATATTGGATTGTGAACAACATAAACGTCATTAAGTTAACAAACCGCGAGTTGGAAATCAAGACTAACAATTGTCTTAGATATGTTAATAAAAATGACCCTAGTCAGAAGTCCAATTACGACATATTAATGTATAAAATTATTGGTAGCAGTATCAACACACCGAAAGAGCGACGTAAAGGGACAGAGACAAGCTCACGCACGTACCCGTATAAATATAAATAGATATATGTGTGTGTGTGTGTGTGTGTGTGTGTGTGTGTGTGTGTGTGTGTACACATATATGTATATATATATAGATAGATAGATAGATATAGTATTCTATGTAATAAAAATACCTCTTGAGGCGACAAACTCTCAAATAGAGATGTAGCAATATTGGATTGTGAACAACATAAACGTCATTAAGTTAACAAACCGCGAGTTGGAAATCAAGACTAACAATTATCTTAGATATGTTAATAAAAATGGCCCTAGTCAGAAGTCCAATTACGACATGATATTCTACAAAATTATTGGTTGCAGGTCCAAGACAGATCCCTCTTGAATTTACCAACTCGCCAGAATGGTAAATGGTCCAAGCTGCAAAAGCTAAGTTATGGGTATGTCGGCTAACGCCATCCGCAAATCCAAAATACATGTGGAAAGTTGTTGGCATATGCGCATTAAAGGAAAAATTAGGGTATAAGCAGCTAAAGATGAAACAAAACCCTTACACGCAAAATTAAAGACACACCAAACCAAATCATATGCTACAATAATGTACAAAGCACACATGCAATATTTTCTAAGCATAGTACTTCCTTGGATAAATCCCATTACGAGGCTCGTTGAGAGGGATTCCATCATAGTTGACTAACTCGTGGTAAACTCTATGTAGCATATGTTTTACGATGTAGGGTGTATTCCACATAGGTTCTAACTTTCCTTCTCCAATTTTATCATGGTCTTGGTCATAGACCAGGACTACATCTCCTTCTAGAAAACCGTAAGGTCGGACAAACTTATCATATTGAGTTTTGATACATTTTTTATATGTAGCATTAATGAGAGAAGCATCACGATGAGTCTCATCCAACTTCGTTAGATATAGGAAACATTCCTCTTCGGAAGAGGTGTTGGGCATGAGTTATATGGCTAGTCTTAAAGATGGAATTTTGCATTCAATTGGAAACACCACTTCTAACGCATATACCAGCTGGAAAGGTGTGAAACCAATGGTGGTTTTTATGGAAGTCTGATAGGCCCAGAGTGCTAATGAGATTTTTAAATTTCAATTGGTTTTTTTTAACCCCACCATGCATTGAATCATGGTTTTCAAGACTTTTTTGATGGCTTCAACGTGTCCATTGTCTTGAGGATAATATGGGGATGAGTTTTCATGTAGAAAACCCAATTTGGTACGCAACTCACTCATCATTTGATTTTGGAAATGAGATCTGTGATTAGTTAGAAAAGCTTGTGGGACTCTAAATCTAGCGATGATGTGATTAAATATGAAAAGAGTAGTGGTTGGACCACCATTTAACAATGTAGGCATAGACTTAGCCCATTTAATAAAATAATCGACTACGACGATAATATAACCATGCCGCCCAACTGAGGTAGGCTTACATTGGATGAAATAGATGCCCCATTTGGAAAAGGGGTCGATGGTGATGATTGGATGTAGCGGAGTAGGGTGGTTACATGTTTTATTGTGAAAGATCTGACAAGGTGGGAATGTTTTTACGACCTCGATACAATCTTTAAAAATGGAGGGCCAAAAATAACCTACACATAATATCTTATAGGCGGTAGCCATCCCAAAGACATGACCACCACGAGATCCTAAGTGACATTCATTTAAGACACGCTCAGTCTCTTCATGGGTCAAACAATTGCATAGAACAATATCAATACTGTGGTGATATAAAGTGTCACCAACAATAAGATAATATTTTGAATGATGTTGAATGCAACGTCGGTCATCACATGAAATATTTGGGCAAAAGTGTTGGGTTTGGATATATAAGAGAATGTATCCATACCAAGGTTCAGTCATACTGATAAGGAACAATGACTCATTTGGAAGGGAATCACTAGGCTCAGTGTTCTCATCGGTATGGGGAATATCACAAATCAACTCGACAAAAACCAATGATTTATTTTCTTTAGATTTTGTAAACTCGAGATCGAATTCCTAAAGAATGATGATCCAATTTGAATATTTTCCCCCAAGTACTTGATGAGTCAAGATGTGGTACATGGGGTTTGAGTCATAAATAATTGTGGTAGTTTGAAGTAATATGTAGTGTCAAAATATTTGGACAACAATGACTGCTACCAAATCCAACTTCTCAACATGTGAATATCGAAGTTCGAGACAGAAAAGGCTCTTACTTAAATAATAAATTGCATGTTTTGTACCATCATCATACTCTTGAAATAACACCATGGAAATAATGGAAGGAGAGGTGGTTAATTAAAGGATAAAATCTCTCGTGTAGTTAAGGGGGTGTAACAATGGCGTATGCATTAAAGCATGTTTGAGAGTGTCGAATGAGCATTGAGCAAGTTCATCCCATATGAAATGGATATCCTTCTGCAACAATCTCATGAATCCTTTCATCTTTTTTTCATAATTGTAGATAAAACGACATAGAAATTTTTCCTTCCCTTGCAAACTTTAGAGTTGGGTAATGTTTTTTGGAGGAGGTAACTCCAGGATAGATTTCACTTTTAAGGGATCCACCCTAATACCATGTTTTGATACTATGAAACCTAGTGGCCTCTTTGATTCGAAAGAAAAAATGAATTTGTGGGGATTCAAGTGTATGTTATAATCTTGACATATAAGAAAAATATCTCTCAGATGATGAATGTGTTTCCAAGTCATTGAAGTGGGGCTTAACAATTTTCTTGATATCATAGAAAGTGTACGACATATCTCATTGAAACGTGGCTCCAACATTTTTAAAACCAAAGGGTAACTTACGATAAATGAAGGTTCCCCATGGGAATATGAAGGTTGTATTATGTTGATCAATCGGTAAATATCTATCTGATTATATCCAGAGAATCCATCCATAAAAGAGAAGATTACGCTTCTGATGCAATTATCGATAATTTGATCGATGAAGGGTGCAGGGTAATTGTCTTTCAAAAAATATTTATTGAGATCACTATATTCAAAACAAACTCAAATTTTCCCTTGTTTCTTTGTGTCCAAAACAATGTTAGAAACCCATTCGTTCAGAGGTACGAGGGAAATGAAACCAGATTTCAATAATTTTTTCTACTTCTGCCTTTATTGTCGTAGTTTTCTTAGGATGAACAGGGAAATGTTTATGTCGTATAGGTTTAGCTTTAGGATAAGTTTTAATTTCATGGAGAATGATCAAAGGATCGATTCCTGGAATTTATTCGTAGCTCTAGGAAAAAACACGTTGCTGAATTCTTTAAATAAGGTGGTGTAGTCTTGAATTTCATCAGTTGAACAGCTCGCACCTAATTGTATATTTTCCACAACACCCTATTTTTTTTATATGTCTATGCTAATGGTTTTCAGTATATTTCCTAAATTTCCATCATATATAGTATCTTGAGTAAGTATCAAATATTGAGGATTATCAAAAATATCAGATGGAAAAATAGATTGAATATTTTTCTCGATTTCATCCAAACTTGGAATAAAGGATGAGCAGTGGTGGTTATCATCCCAAGGTGAATTTCCGATACTAATAATTTCCATTATATATTCTTCAGACGGAAAACGATGTAGGATGTAATAAAAGGTTGATGATAAGGAATTCAACCAAGATGGTAATGAATCAAAATTGGATGTTACCAGATGTTGGTCATTGGGTGAAGTAGAGGAGGATTGAATGGAATCATATTCGGCCTATATTGGGATAAGCAGAATATTGTCACCTAGCATATTAAATGCTAAAGGAATAAGCATGATCCAAGGATCATATGATTCGAGGGATTGATGTACTGTGGTCGAAATCATATTTATTGTTGTGATATGTTGTGAGATTTGAGGAACAAGTCCGGGGAAAGTTCCCATGAGTGAAGAATCGTTCAGTAGACCCACCCCTAAACTTTTGTAAGTAATCATTGAGTCCCACAACTTTGATTTGAAATGAAATTTGGTGAGAAAGCCTAAACTTATAATCATCCAAGTTAAATATGATAGTATTGTATGACTCTGGATCTATAGCTCCAATGGCTGCCAAGAGATTCCTACACTGACTAGGGTAGTTTTTCATAACTTTGAGTATCGACATTCCACAAGGTGCTTGGGCCAAATATTCAACTATATTATAGTTCTGGGCAATATGAGAGTTGGTATTAAAGGTTGACTTTCGAATATTACTCTTGGGTGGATGTAATATAGATAAAAAATTCGGTTTCTCAATATAGAGAGGTCCAGATGGAGGTGTAACAGAAGTGGAAGGTGGATCAGTCGTTATTCCATTAGTTACACTTTGTTTACTTTTTTTCCCTGGAGGTGTGTCATAGGTTTTCATCTTAGTGGTCAAATATACACCATTGAACATGTTAATATGTGCACTTGAGGAAGAATCCTCTTTAGGACAATGACCTGGGTTTCCTCCTTGTAGAGCTGTGGGATTTTTCACAACCATTTACTGCTGCTATGGAAAAGGATGTGTCAAAACAATGGGTTGGGAATTTCCTTTGAGGAATTTTGATACTTCATCTTGATGAGGATAGTCTCTTGTGTAATGATCTTCAGCACATATGAGATAGGGAAATTTTGGTTTTCTCTATTGTTTCTTTTTAGTAGCAGGTGGTTGTGTTTGTGTTTTTGGGTTTTCTGTTTGATTATTATTTTTATTTGATTTATTCTTACTCTTATTTCCCCCCCTAGATTGCAGTGGTGAAGCGGATTGAATTGCATTTAGTTCAGAGACTTTAGTTAGGGAGGAATTATATCAGACAGAATCATGCACCATAGTTGGGGTAGCTACTAAATGATTTGTAGTCCCATTCAATTGTGAGACAAGTTGAGTTTTGACAGAACCAATAACGTTTTCAAAATGAGTGGAAGATGAAGGTTCATATGGATCGATTGATGTACGGGGAGAATTTGGGATCAGTTGATGTACGGGGAGCATTTGCGAATAAACTAAATCCAGATATTGGGCATGATTAATAGATTCCTCCTTTGTAACTACGCCTCCCATTTCCACATCACAAGAAATAGGTGGTAACACAGATTTCATGAACCATTATACCAACAACTGGTCTAGGATGGTAGCTTTGATCAATTGTCATCGTCATATCCACTCATGAATATGATCGTAAATGTGCATGGAGTTGGTCTGATAAACAAAGGTCAAAATTTATTTCCTGGTTTCATATCTAATCGACAGTTGAAAATGGGTGAGGAGTTTCATTGCAAGTGAATCGAAAACTTGAAAAGATATGCATTGTAATTTAATATACCATTTTGCTGTAGAGCCCATAAGAGTACGCTGGAAAAGACGTAGTTGAATAGAGTCATCCATCAATGAGTTTGATGAACACAAAATATGAAATGTCATGACATGGTTATTTGGATATTCTCCAGGTTTACCATCAAAGTTTGGGAAAATTGATGGTAACTTGGTAGGAATTACTAGTCAGAAAGGAGAATGAAATATGGGATCATTTGTTAATATCGACAGGTTCAGAAGATCTAAAGTAGCCTGAAAAGGTAATTGTCAATTTCTTTGAGAATGATACTAGTGAGGCATGGGAACACCAGTAGGACCATAAACAGGTTTTTGATGGAAGTTGTATCTAGAAGGTCCTCCCATATATGGTTGTTGAGAATTTTTAACAACAAAAGAAGGATTTGTTTATTGAGGGACTTGGGTAAAAGATGAGGGAAAACTAAATGGACCTTGAGGAGGGTAGCTAGTTGGACCCTAAGGAGGGTAACCAATTGGACACTAAAGAGTATAAGTAGTGTAATCTGGAGGAGGGTAACCAATTTGAACTTGAGGAGGATAACATGCTTGACACCGGGGACCCCAAGTGGGATTTGGGACATCTGGGAATGGTTGTCCAGAGTACAATCCTAAAGGATTAGGATTTAAATATCCTCCTTATATGGTTGGATTAAAATATCCTCCTTGAAGTGGTGAATTAAAAGATCCTCCCTAAGGTGTTCCTCAAGTTTGTTGTGGGATTTTGAAAATAATACTTGGAACTTTACCCCCTGCCATAGGTTGGGTAACTATTGGAAAACTGAGAGGGGGGCGGGGGGTGTGAATCATTTGTTACCGTGATTAAATGATTATTCTTCTTTTAAAATATTTATAGAGTACTCAATGACAATCACAATAATGCAGGGAGGTAAGAAATAGAACATTCAACATCAATCACACACATGAAATATACAGAGACGGATATTTCCTGAGGAAACCCATAAAGAGTAAAAACCTCTTCTTCTTGATATGATAAGTAATCTTTATTTTTTGTACATTATCATTCTTATGAGAACCAACTCATTTTGAGGCCACCACCTCTGTTTTGCAAGTTGCAACTTGCTGAGAGCACCAACTCTTTTGTTTCTCTAGCACCCATTAGAAGGAAGCACCAACTCCATGGTTTCTCTAGCACCCACTAGAAGGAAGCACCAACTCCCTAAGTGTTCCATCACCAACTACATGGAAGCACTAACTTCCAGTCACATAGGAACTGACCTGTATAATAAATAACAATAGTTCTCCCTTGCACCACCCTGCCACCCTAGTTTTCTATCTACAACCATATGGAAGCTACAACTCCCTGTGTTCAAGCACCCACTTGAAACTCTGAGGATACCAATCCTCCCTAGCACCTCCCTACCACCCTAAAATATAAATATTTTCCTTTTACAACTTTATCACAGTGATACAACATTTATCTATGGCTTACCAGTCTCATCATTGTTCTGCTACACTGCTCTGCTCTACCTGCATTAGTGTCTCTCTCTCCTCATGTTTGTTTCTCTTTATGTTCTTCTCTCAAATATGCATTTACGTTCCTTGCTTCTTTTTTGCTTCAATTCCTGCACACTGCATGATTCTACCCACATGAATCACACTCCATAGCAACACTCATCTCTTCTTTGTTTTTCATTTTTATACTCTCTGTGCACCTTCTGCATACCTCATGCGCAATGCCTCTGCAAGCTCTTTATAGCATTATTGTTCTTCCCTACAGGTTTCTCACTGTAGATCCTTCTCATGTCTGCATATCTCGATAGAAGAATAACATCACTTCTCTGTTTTGCAGACATTTCTCACGTCAAGTCATCTCTTGATCATCATGACGACTCTTCAACTTCTCTGACAATTCTATTTCCTATGAGTTCATCATCAGTGGTCAATATGCTGACATTCCTTAGCTTCTCTGGTATTCGAGACTCTTCGTCCTCTCTGTTAGTTACAATTAGCTGGTTTTGGCTCCTTTGAATCCTATGTTCCTTCCTTCTCATGACCGTTGGCTATGACCTGGGGCCAATCACTTCGATACTTCACATTTCGGTTCATCTCTCATGAGTCACTCCAACTCTCTCAACTCCCGATCTCCCAAACTCTGAAGTGGAGCTTAGCGACATGCTATCTCTTCCTTAGATAAGACCTTGGGTGATGAGTTCATGTGACCATGCGATTTTAGGTAGGTCTATAGGCGGTTTTAGGATAACCCTCTTTTCGCCCCGCAATTCAATACGATCCTCCACACGTCCTTTCTCCAAAATCTTGGTTTCAATTGTGTTCCGCTTTACAAAAAATTAAGGCTCAAGCATTTTCTGGACCCGCAATGGAGCACGACCATCGATCTCATGATCTTGATAGTTCTCTTCAATAGATGGTTCATATATTTCCTCTTGATTCCATGGACTAGATCTCTCCTTTCTTCATCAATGGTTGAGGTTTCCTTCACCATCCGAGCTCCAAGAGATTTAACTCTCAATCCCTATTGTTGTTGAATGGATATCTTCTGAAATGCCAAAAGGTATGCTGACATTTGTCCTCTTCAATTGACGCCTTTTCCTTCTTTCCTTTTTCCACATGAAATCCTTGGTCTTAGCGATCAGATGACACCTGTCCCTCCAAACCAATGGACAAGATTGATTTCACGATGCGAGCTCTGGGAGTTTCAATTCTCAATTTCTCACTTTCTCCTAGAGTATTTGACCTGGATTCCACGATCCAACAACGCATGTCCCTCTCGGATCAATGGTCCTCGTTCACTTTGGGACTTTGTCACTTCAACAATCTAAAACATTTGTCCTTCATGTTTTCTAGGAGATGACAATATACCGACGTGTTTCCTCTTTAATCCAATAGCTACCCTCCTCTTTGGGACTTTGTCCCTCGGGACTTCGGGTCTTTGGGTGACTGCTGGTGGTAAACCTCCTGAAGAAAAACTCCTGGAGTGATGTAACTCTTGCATCACTCGATGATGTGTCACAAGTCGAGCAGTTGCCACGTGTCACTCGGATTTGTGATTTACACGTACTTGAAATGTCGAATCAACTTAACACTTCTCATTGTATGATTGCACCATGTGTCCTTGCTAATTTAGTCTTCCACCTTTCCTTTCTGACATTGTCTACTAACATGGTCTTCCACATGTCCTTCTTGAATCAATGGTCCTCATTCTCCCTTTGATCGATGGTTGTGATCAAATCGTCACTTCGCGTGTCGGGTGTTTGAACGTGAGCCAACCCTGACTCTTCCAACTCCTGATATTCGAAATACTCTAGATCAATGACCCATAGTCCTATGTTATCCAATAGTTCATATCTTATCAGGACTTCACATTTCAAGAAGTTGGAGGACTACTCACCTCCCTTCTCCCGACTCTCGATTATCGAAACTTGCTCCAGATCAACGACCCACAACCCTCTATGATCCAATGGTCTGGATATTATCGGGACTTCGTGTTTCATAAATTTGGAGGAAAACTCACCTTTGACTTATCCAACTCGCGAGTCAGCAAAATGTTGATCTCTCGCCACGTGTCTTCTGGATCCAACAACCCAGATCATTTTATGACTTCGCATATCGTGAGTTCCTACAACTCTCACCTTTTAATTCTCAAGTTTGTGAGTCATCGAAATGTCGATCAATTGCCACATGTCCACTAGATCCAACAGTTCAGATCTCATCGCAATTTTTCATTTCTCTGAATTGGAGGATGGCTCTTGGCCATTGTCTTCTTCACAGTTATATTGGATTCAACGTCTGTTGGTTTGTCGTGCTTCGATCTGGAGACTAAGGTCTAATATCCTCCTCTAAATGATCCTCCTATATGGACTCTGATCTAACGGCCATCAAGTATTCAGGATTGGTGATCAAACGACCACTGTCACTCCTCCTCCTGAGCTTACGCATCCCCCCAACTTGGAAGAATTTCTAAGTGTCAAAGGATTTGCAACCTTTGATCCTTCTGTGAGCCTTGATGTATGGGATCTCATCTACGTGTCTCAGAATGCTATCTCTCGTGAGCTTTGGCAAATGTTTCCCTTGGCCCTAGCGCATACTTACGCTATGCATGCAACTCTGCGTTATTCCTTCTAAGCTTCTAGAGCTTGCTCTTTTGTGTCTTCATTATTGTTCTTTCCATGCACACTATTCCTATAAACCTGCCAATATCATTGTTTTCCTTTCCATCAATGACAAGCACACTATGCCTGTAAACATGCCAACAATCTCCCCCTTTCGCATTGATGGCAACCCTGAAGGACTACACTGTTCTACTTAGATCTCCAACTGTAACATCCAGAAGACACCTTTTCTCCCCCTTTGACATCAATGTCAAATAAAAAATTCTCCCCTTGAGATGTTTCTGTACTTTGTCGGAGATATCAGATATTCAACCAATACATACTCCCCCTGACAGGAAGGACCCTCTTAGTTTAGTTCTGTAGAGTATTTGTATCTAAATCACAGTCTTCTCCTTTTGATTCTTGGACCTGTTCATCTTCATCTTCAGTTGTGTCCTCTGTAGAAGACTCAATATTTCTCACCTCTCTTACTAGGACTCCTTCATCAACCTTTTCTTGTCATAACTGAATGACTCCCCCTGTCACTCTTCTCTGATCTTCTATTACAGCAATTTCATTTTTCTTCCATGATGCCTACAATCCAAGACTTTTATGACCATATGCATCACAAGAAAAAACAACTACAAACACTCTCATACATGCTTTCCATTTTTACAAATGAACGACCTACGTTAGAATTCTTAGTGTAAGTTTTAAACCTGTGAATTAAATCAATGCATATAGATTCTTAAGCAAAACATAATTTAATCAATGGATCATACACAAAGTACACAAAGATTTTATACTGGAAACCCTCAACCAGGAAAACCTTTCTTATATTCATCATAGAATTTCACCATTCACCATACAATATATACAATGTTTTTAGGTATTTCGTAGATACCAAAACCCTAATCCCTTAATCTGGGATTAATTTAGTAAACCACTAAAAATAGCAAAATCCGCTAAAAATAGCAAAAAACACCCAAAAAAAATTTGGGGGCGCTGCCCCGAACGCTGTGCGTAACCAGGGGGGGCATACCTGCCTTCCCCAGGAACCCCCTAGGAAATCACTTGGTGCACACGACACAACAAAAACTACTAGAGGGATCGTCAGACGCAGTTTCCGAACCTGAAGCGCCCACACACACACATGCAAAGAATATAACACATACCCAACATTCTCCCACTTGTTTTTTTCTTTGCATCCAAGGGTCTAGGGGACTATATTGTCAACAATCCAGAGAAACAATTCCCATTGTTACTCTACACCAAGAGAACTTTCTTGTGCTCACAGACTTTTTCAATGAGTTGCAGCCATACTGCTTCCTTGCTTGCATGAGTAGCTGCCATGTATTTAGCTTCTGTAGTTGAGAGTGCCACTACATCCTATCTTTTGCTCATCCAATTGATTTCTCCTCCAAATAGGTTAAACACATACTCACTTGTAGATCTTCTGTGATCCAGATCTCCAACCCAGTTTGGATTAACAAATCCATGTATGTCCACCACTATGTCCAATCCTAGTCTTCCTTGGTAGAACAATCCATAACTGGTAGTGTCACGAAGATACCTAAAGACCCTATTTACTGTTGTCCAATGCTTGTTCCCTGGTTTTGACATATACCTGCTCAAAACTCCCACTGCATGTGCAATTTCCAGTCTAGTATAGACCATTGCATATATCAAACTGCCAACTACACTAGCATACAGAACATGGGACATGTCTTCTTCTTCTACCTGTATCCTGGGACACTGATCTATAGATAACTTTGCACCTATAGGAATAGGAACCTTGAACGGTTTACTTCCATGCATATTAAACTTCTTCAATATCATCTCAACATATTTTTTCTGATTCAACCAGAGCTTCCTATTTGCATGATCTCTTTTAATCTCCATTCCCAGAGTGAAGTTAGCAGCTTCAAGATCCTTCATGTCAAGTTTGGAGGATAGCTATGATTTCACCTCCTTGATAACATCCATGTTATTTCCTACCAACAACATGTCATCAACATACAACACTACATAAATGAAGTGATTACCAAGCTTCTTGGAATATACACAGTGATCATCCCTACTTCTTACAAATCCCAATCCAAGGATGTATGTGTCAAAATTTTGGTACCACATCCTAAGTGATTGCTTCAGACAATATAGTGACTTATTTAGCTTATAGACTAGATCTTTCTTTCCCTTCACTACAAATCCTTTTGGCTGCTTCATGTAGATTTCTTCTTCTATATCCCCATGTAGGAATGTTGTCTTCACATCCATCTGTTCCACTTCAAGATCAAAAGCAGTAGCAATCGATAAAAGAAATCTAATAGAATTTAACTTAGCAACAAGAGAAAAAATCTCACCAAAGTCAATTCCCTCTACTTGGGAATAACCTTTTGCTACTAATCGAGCTTTGTATTTCTCCACTTTACCTTGTGCATTAAACTTCTTCTTAAACTACCATTTTCTACCAACAAATTTTCTTCCAGCTGGCAACGCAACTATATCCCATGCCTCATTCTTATCCAAGGCATCCATTTCTTCAACCATGGCCTTCTTCCAAAGTTTACTATCCTCTGAAGTCACTGCTTCCCTGACAGTTCTAGGATCATCATCAGTAATAGATAAAGCAAAATTGGAATGGAAAGCAGGTGGAATATACCTTTCTGATTGTCTTTCATCTCTCACTGATCTTCTCAATACTGGGGTATGAGGTTCTTCTTCTTCTTCTTCTTCTTCTTCTTCTTCTTCTTCTGCTTCCTCTTCTTCAAATGATTCAGATTTTGCATCATCCAACTATTTCTCAGGTTCATCCTGCATTGGTAGGAATTCCTATTTGGACACATCTTTTACCTCTCTGAAAAAAAAATATTGATTGTAAACAGTATTCTTGGTTTCTAGGTTCCAAAGCTTATAACCTTTCACACCATCTTTATAACCAATAAAGAGACACTTTTCATCCTTTTTATCCATCTTAATCCTATTTTCCTTTGGAACATGTACACAAGCATCACAACCAAACACTCTAAGATGTTGAAGAGAGGGTTTCTTTGCAGACCATACCTTGTGTGGAGTTTTATCATCCAATGATGATGAAGGTGATCGATTGACCAGGTAACATGATGTACCCACTGCCTCTACCCAAAATTCTTGTCCTAACCCAACATCGTTGAGCATGTTTCTTTCTTTTTCCATCAGTGTCCTATTCATCTTTTCTGCAACTCCATTATGTTGAGGAGTGTATGGAGTAGTATTCTTCCTTGCTATAACACACTTCTTACAGAATTCTTCGAATTCATTTCGGCAGAATTCTCCACCAATATTTGTTCTCAATGCCTTTATTTTCTTCTCTCTCTGATTTTCTACCAGAGCCTTAAACTCTTTAAATTTATCAAATACCTTAAATTTATTTCTAAGAAAATAGATCCATGTGTTCCTTGAAAAATCATCTATGAATGAAACAAAATACATAGATTTACCTAGGGATGGAACAAGAATAGATCCAAACACATCACTGTGTATCAACTCTAAGATCCCCTTTGCTCTTGTAGCACTAGTTGGGAATCTTACTCGATTTGGTTTACCATATATGCAATGTTCATAGAAATCAAAATCCAAAGTGAAATTAGACATACCTTCAACCATGCATTTACTGTGTAGTGTTCGAAGGCCCTTTTCTCCAATATGCCCCAGTCTTTGATGTCACAGCATGGTCTTCTTTTCAGGGATGATATTGGTCTTGTCTCATTTATTTGTCTTCTCAAGGAAAACATAACTGTTACACCCATTAGTACAAGTTCTTCCCAACAACTTGTATATATTTCCACATCGAACTCCCCTCATCAACACCATTTCCCCTCGTACCATCTTGCAAGTTTTCTTTCCAAATACAGTATCCACTCTTGCATCATCCAACTTGCTTACAGATATTAGGCTCCTGGAAAGTTTTGGAATGTGAAGAACCCCAGGGAGTGTGTTGATACTGAGAGGGGGGTGAATTAGTATCAAGTACAATTTAAAAACCTTTTTCAACTTATACTTAAAACATTCAATTATATCCAATGAGCAATGAACAATAGTATAAGAGTTACACCAATTCACCACAATACACCATGCACAATATATGATAAATAATCAATAGTTTTTGTTCAAGGGAAGTAATGACTTCCAAAGGTAGCTACAGCTTCCAAATGTAAAGGGACGGATAAACCTCCAAGAGGAAGATACAATCCTCCAATATCACAAGAGAGTTGAACTCTCCATCCTTGCCCCTTCCTTCCACCCAAGAGTATATGAGATATAATAAAACTTGACATTAAATCATCACCATCAACCAATCATCACATAGAACCTGATAATGCTTCCTGAGACTTCTTCAATTTCTTCAATTATTCAATTCTTGGAGTACTCTAATCTTGTAGATAATATTACTCAATGTATTCTCTGAAGCACCTCCAATTTTCAGTCCTTCCTCCCCAAAAAGAGGTTATAGAAAGAATGGTAGACTTTATTCAATTATGGTATATTAAGAAGACCCAACTTGTACAGCATGCCCCACGCTCAATATTTAACATCTTATTCTGAACTCACACACAAGAAACTAAATTCCGTACTCTTTACAATGGAAGTGGTCCCACTTCAGTTGGATTTTGTATGAATAATTTATGACTGTTTTACCCGGAACACCTGTTTATTGACTAGCTTCAAGACTGGTCACAAACCCTATCTTCCACAGAGCGTATCTCCATAATTATAGCGAATAAAGAGCTGAAATTTTTACCAGAGGTACCTTGATATGTTTTCTCAATTCCATAGAGATTTCACCATCTGAAGCATTCTAGAAAACAA
The DNA here is from genome assembly GCA_000966675.3 of Picea glauca. Classification (NCBI taxonomy): domain Eukaryota; kingdom Viridiplantae; phylum Streptophyta; class Pinopsida; order Pinales; family Pinaceae; genus Picea; species Picea glauca. The sequence continues at coordinate 326,037 of JZKD02S2184895.1, forward strand.
GTTATAGAAAAAATGGTACGATGACCTGAAAATAACATACCTTAGAACACATCACCAAAAGACTTCATCCTCCCTTGAAATTCGGCCTTCTTTTCTTCTTATTTCCTCTGAAATTCAACTTGTATCAAATGAATGTATAATTATGTTTATTTATACCATTTATTTCACTTCCTTTTAACATTAGGACTGACCTAACACTTTCTTCTTTTGTAATTCTTTTCTTTAACTATCTTCAAGGCCTACATATACTTCCTTCTTCAATTCACTTTGTCATCTTCAAAAATTCATTTCTCCTCAACCATGAGGATCCACGTGACGTGCCACATACCACCGAAAACAACATGATTTATACTATCCATTCATGGGTGTTGTATATTCATGTGCATTGTCCTTCATTTCCAAATACCTTTATCAATCTTGTGGTCTAAAACCCATGACTAGGGTTGACATCAATGACAACAACCAATCTTCCAACAATCTCCCCCTTTGTCATTAATGGCAACACTCATGCTCTCCCTATCATCATGATCCCAATTTCTCTCCCCCTTTGACATCAATGGAAAAGGTTAGGGCTTCTCCCCATGAGTTTAATGGAAAAATGTAACTCTCTTCTTTGGGGTTGCTCCCCCTGAACATGTGGCACTCAATAATACTTCATTCTTATTTTTGGTATTTGGGACTTTTTCTTCCTTAGAATCTTTTTGTGTGGCTTATGAATTCTCTCTCTTCTTCATGTCTAGGATGTATATGTTGTTCAGTCTTCTTGTTGCAGTTGCAACCAATATTCCTGAGTTATTTTCTCTGATTTTTCATTTTCGGGAATCAAGTGTAAGAGTGTATCCTTGATCACATATTTTACTAACACTGATTAGATTATGATTCAAGTATTCAACCAATAGAAAATTCTTTGCTTTTACTTTTTTTCTTCCAAGCTATACTACACCTTCTCCAAGTATTTTGGCAGATGAGTCATCTCCAAATGCAACATTGCCACCCTTTCTCTTCAAGCTAATGAATTTGTCTTGATCCTCGATCATGTGTGAAGAACATACACTGTCTATGTACCATTCATATTCTTCTTTACATTCTTCAGCGGTCAATGCTATTTGATAATCTTCATTGTTTGGAATCTCTTTCCTTCTCCCTACTGTGGTTGGCATAGGGACATCTTCATTCATATATCTGCAATCTCGTGCTTTGTGACCAAGATAATTACATTTGTAGCATGCAATATTTTTGTCCATCAATGGGGGAAATGAATTATAACTTCTATTGACAAAACCATGATTATTTCCATATCTTCTATTTACACCATTCATGTTTCTTTCATATGTGTTACTTTCATTGATTCTGCAATTAATTTCCTTATGTCCAAAAATTTTTCAATTATAACAATGACCAAGAAAGAAATTTTGATACCTTGGAGTAAGTGGGCTTCTTTGTGATGTAGTCCATCTGGGTTCATGATCTATTCTTCTGTATTTTCCTTCATACTGAT
>JZKD02S2184895.1:328791-343772 GCA_000966675.3 Picea glauca
ATTATCTTCAGGGCCTACATGTACTTCCTTCTTCAATTCACTTTGTCATCTTCAAAAATTCATTTATCCTCAACCATGAGGATCCACGTGATGTGCCACATACCACCGGAAACAATATGATGTATATTTTCCATTCATGGGTGTTGTATATGCATGTGCATTGTCATTCATGTCCAAATACCTTTATCAATCTTGCGGTCCAAAACCCATGACTAGGGTTGACATCAATGACAACAACCAATCTTCCAACAGAGTGTGTTGATCCTTCCATCTTTTAGTAGCAACTTAACTCTTCCATGTCCCAATATTTTTGTTGTCAATTCATCTCCTAGGAATACATCACCACCATCATATTTTTCATATTCAGAGAACCACTCCCTATGAGGAGTCATATGGTATGATGCACCTGAGTCAATCAACCATACATCATGGTCTGCATGTGTACTTGTAGATGCTAGGTAAACATCACCTCCTCCTTCAGTGTAGGTTTTGGCCTTTTTGGAAGAGGTACTATGAAATCCCTTTGGTTTTTCAACCTTCTTAGACTTGCAATCTTTCTTATAATGCCATTTTTTACCACACTTCCATCATTTCCTCAAATATTTTCTTGGAGACTTAGATATACCTGTAGATTTAGATCTCCACCCTGAAGGCTTACCAAGATTCTTGTCTTGGGTACGACCTCTGACAATTAAAGAATCTGTGCTATGACCATCCATGCTTTTTCACCTCATCTCTTCAGATAACAAGGATGAAACTACATCCTCATACTTCAATGTAGATTGCTACAACCAGATTATCCCAAGATTCTGGCAAAGAACATAACAAAGTAATACACTTATCTTCTTCTACAATCGTAATATTAACAAAGACAAGTTGACTTACCAGAGTATTAAAGGCATTTAGATTTTCTGTCATGGAATCTTCATATTCCATCCTAAGATGATACAACTTGTTTACCAGGGACTTTGATTGATACAAATTCCCCAACTTATCCCATAGTTCCTTGGTTGTAGGCTCTCCTGAGACATTCAACAACACTAAATCTTCCAGGCAGAGTCCAATAGTAATCCTTGCTCTTTTTTCCAACTTCTCCCAATCTTCCTTCGACATACCAGTAGGTGGTGTACTAGTAGGTTGTGTACCAGTATCCTGTGTGCTAGTAGATGGTGTACTAGTAGGTTGTGTCCCAGGATCCACAACGATCCATTGTTCTTTGTCTACAAGAAGGTACTCCATCTTTAGTTACCATAGCTCAAAGGTTTTATTGTTGAACTTCTCTATCTCTATTCGAGAAGATCTTTCCATTCCTCTTTCTACACTCAAATCACCACTGCAAAATATCACACGAAACCTAGGTTTATCACAGACCCAAGATAAATTTGATCTATCAAGACCAAGCCAAACCCTCAACAAAAAAGACGTCCCTTTGAAGCCAAAAACGAGCTCTGATACCACATGTAAGTTTTAAACCTATGAAGTAAAGCAATGCATGTAGATTCTTAAGCAAAACATATTTTAATCAATGGCTCATACACAGAGTACACGGAGATTTTATACCAGAAACCCTCAACCAGGAAAACCTTTCTTATATTCATCATAGAATTTCACCACTCACCATACAATATATACAATGTTTTTAGGTATTCCATAGATACCAAAACCCTAATCCTTTAATCTGGGATTAATTTAGTAAACCTTCCTCCCCCTGGGACCCCCCTAGGAAAGCGCCTAAAGAACAAAACACAAGGAATACTACTAGAGAGATCGTCAAATGTAGTTGTCGGACCTGATGCACCCACACACACACATGCAAAGAATATAACACATACCCAACACTTAGGAGTGTTGCTTTCTTCCTTGTTGTATCCAATACCGGATTTGTCATTTGGTGATCTCTGACTATCCAAGATCTCATCCAGGGTCATGGAGTTGTTCAGGAACTTGATTTGTGTGTTTGACTTCTCAACCTTCACAGCTTTTTCTTTTGTCTTATGACATGATTCTTCTTCTACTTATTCTTTTCTTGCATGGGAGGATTCAATATCAACATCATTATCTGTCCTTATGCCTTTAGCCACCACTTGTCCTAAGTTTACATTTTTCACCTTACAATCTTTGGAGATGAACACCTCTTCACATCCTCTATCACACATTTGGATTGTACTGAGAAAATTATGTTTCAAACCATCTACAAGCAAAACATCCTGAGAATTTCCTTTGCCATTACTCAAACTCACCATCCCTTTACCCTATATTTTACCTGGTTCATAATTTTCAAAGATCACATTTCATTTTTTTATTTTACTTATAGGAAGAAGCTTATCCTTTTCTCCAGTCATGTCCTTGGAACATTCATATTCTATATTCTAGGAGTCCATTTTTTAGTTGAAAGTATTAGACCACATTTTTCACTATATTTCTTTTTCCATGTGCTGGACTTTCTAGCTAAGAGATTTATCCTTGGATCTTTTTTGTAATTCTTCAGATGGTAGTTTGCAACTTTGTGGATGAAGTTATGACAGTTATAACATTCAATATCATTGTTCAATAGGTAAAAGTGATTGTTGAAGCATTTTCTACTCATTGACTATTTATTATTTCTTGACCTCCTCATTTGCATGTCTCTAAACTTAATTTGACAATTTGAAATCTGTGGTTGTTTGTTACTTGGCAGTGTCATTCTCTATTTTGGTAGATATTTATTCCTTGGGTGTCTTGATTTCTCATTTATAAACCTTAAGGAACAATTTATACCTTTCTGGCCAAAGATAGAACAATAGAAACAATATCCATAGAAAAAATATTTGTCCCTGGCAAATGGATGTCTTATTTGAGTAAGTCGATTTCTTCCATGCTGATGATTTCCTTGAGCAGAGGGTGTGTTATTTCTTTGTTCTACAGATTTAGTTCTGGCACCTTTTTCTTTACTCCTCATGGGCGGTTGATTATCTTCTTTTGTTTCTGCAGTTTTGTTGTTGTCATTGGTTGTAGATTTGACAAACTTGATGGGTTCTTTGTTGATTGGTTGGCCACTACTTGATCCCTCTTCATAACCCAAACTAGTTTTCAACTTTGGATTCCTTTGTTGATTCAGAATGGTGGCTAATCCTTTTGAGGCTTTGATACTTGACATATTCTAATGATACAAGGCTTGAAACTTCTCCAACTCTTTCCTAGTTTTCACTACTTCTTCTTCCAAAGATTCACATCTTGCCTTCTTTTTTGATAACTGTCGTTTCAGAATGTTTTCGATTTTCTTTGCCTGTTCTAATTCCACTTTTAGCAAGGAAAAGTCTTCATCAGGTTTTTTACTTCCTTTCTTGAACTGTATCAGCAATTGTTTTTGCTTTCTCTTTGTAAGTTTGAGTCTGTCTACCTCTTCCAAAGCATTGATCATATATCCTTCCAAGTCAACCACAGCTTCTTCATCATTAGCATCACTTCCTATCATTTTATTATCATAATCCTTTTTGGCCATAAGAATGAAGTCATTTACCTTATATTCACAAGAAGAGTCACTATCTGTGTCTTCTGAAGAGTCATCATTGTTTACACATAAACTTTTCTTTTTACCAAATATCTTGGGTTTGTACTTCTCTTCTCCTTCTGATTTCTAGTCCTTCTTCTTGTGTGGACACTTAGATGCAAAGTGACCTATATTTCCACAGTTAAAACATTTGAAGGGAAACTTTCATTGGTACTTGTCTGATCCTTTCTTTAGTCTTCTCACAAATTTTACTTCAATTTCATCAACCTTAGAATCCTCATTCTTATCTACTTTAAATGATGCTTCTCTAGTGATAGATTTCTCTTTACTAATCTCATTTCATAAGAAGTTAGATTTCCTAGGTGTTGATCAATAGACAGAGTCTTAAGATCATTCAGTTTGTATAATGCAGAAACTTTTGGATTGAATCTATCAGGCAGAGATCTTAAGATATTATGCACTAGTAATATGTCTTCAATATTCTCACCAAGACCTTTCATGGAATTCACAAGATCCTCAAATCTTAAGAAACATTTATTAACTTTCCCATCCTCATTCATCTTTAGTTGTTTCAACTATAATTTGTAGGTTTGAAACTTGGCATCCTTTACCTTCTCATTAACTTCATAGTTGCTAATGAGTTTGTCCCACATTGATTTGGCAGTTTCTAAGTGCATAACTTTTACAAATTCTGCTTTTGCAAGCCCACTCAGAATAGAATTCATAGCCTTGGCGTTGAAGCTGAAATCTAGCTTGTCATCCTTGGAAGCTAATACAATCGGCTTTACATAACCAGTCTCTACCACATCCCAGACATATACAACTAAATCCATTATGTAGGTTCTCATCCTAACTTTCCAGAATCCAAAGTTTGTTCCATTGAATAGGGGGGCCTTATTGGTTAAAGTTCCTCCATGGCTAGTCATGTTTAATCTCTAGGATCTACCCTTAAATAAATGGAACTCACTCTGATACCAATTGTTGGAAAACTGAGAAGAGGGGGGTGAATTATTTTTTACCATGCTTAAACAATTATTCTTCTTTTAAACTCTTTACAGAGAACTCAATGACAATCACAATAATGCAGGGAGGTAAGAAATAGAACATTCAACATCAATCACACATATGAAATATACAGAGACAGATATTTCCTGAGGAAACCCATAAAGAGTAAAAACCTCTTCTTATTGATATGATAAGTAATCTTTATTTTCTATACATTATCATTCTTATGAGCACCAACTCATTGTGAGGCTACCGCCTCTGTGTTGCAAGCTGCAACTTGCTGAGATCACTAACTCTCTGGTTTCTCTAGCACCCACTAGAAGGAATAACCAACTCCCTGGTTTCTCTAGAACCCATTAGAAGTAAGCACCAACTCCCTAAGTGTTCCATCACCAAATGGATGGAAGCACTAACTTCTAGTCACACAGGCACCGACTTGTATAACAGAGAACAACAGTTCTCCCTTGCACCACCCTGCCACCCTGGTTTTCTAGCTACAACCAGATGGAAGCTACAACTCCCAGTGTTCAAGCATCCACTTAAAAATCTTAGGACACCAATCCTCCCTAGCACCTCCCTACCACCATGAAATATAAATATTTTCCTGTTACAACTTTATCACAGTGATGTAACATTTATCTATGGTTTTCCAGTCTCATCACTGCTCTGCTTGGCTTGCATTAGTGTCTCTCTCTCCTCACTTCTATTGCACTTTCTGTTCTTATCTCATATATGTGTTTCTATTCCTTGCTTTTTCTTCACTTCAGCTCCTTCACACCGCATTATTCTACCCACATGAATCACACTCAACATCATCACTCATCTCTTCTTTGTTCTGCGTTTTTATACTCTCTATGCACCTTTTGCATACCTCATGTGCAATGCCTCTGCATGCTCTTTATAGCGTCATTGTTCTTCCCTACAGGTTTTTCATTGTAGCTCCTCCTCACGCCTGCATAGCTCGACAAAAGAATAACATCACTTCTCTGTTCTACATACATTTCTCATGTTGAGTCGTCTCCTGATCATCATGACAACTCTTCAACTTCTCTGGTGGTTTTGTTGCTTGTGAGTTCATCATTAGTGGTTTTTATGTTAAGATTCCTTAGCGTCTCTAGCAGTGGAGATTCTTCGTCTTCTCTGTCAGTTACAGTCAATCAATTTTGGCTCCTTTGGCTCCTACGCCCCTTCCTTCTCATGATTTTAAGTTGTGACCTGGGGCCAATAACTTCAGGACTTCACATTTCAGGTCATCTGTCGTGAGTCACCTCGACTCTCCCAACTCTCGATCTTCGAAACTCCAAATTGGAGCTTAGAGACATGCTAGCTCTTCCCTAGATATGACCTTGGGCGATGAGTTCATGTGACCACGCGATTGCAGGTGGGTCTATAGGTGGTTTGAGGACAACCTTATTTTTTCCCTGCAATTCACTATGATCCTCCATGTGTCCTTTCTCCAAAACCATGCTTTCAATTGAGGCTTGTTTTACGAACAATTAAGACCCAATCATGTTCTGGCCCACAATAGAGCACGACCGTCGATCTCACGATCTTGAAGGTGCTCTTGAATGGATGGTTCAGATCTATCCTCTTGATTCCACAGACCAGATCTCTCCTTTCTCCATCAACGACTGAGGTTTCCTTCGTGATCTGGGCTCTAGGATATTTAACTCTCAAACCATGTTGTTGACTAGATATCTTCCAGAATGGAATATCTGCTGACATATGTCCTCTTCAATCAATGGCTTTGCCTTATTTCCTTTGTTCACACACAATCCTTGGTCTCAGTGATTATATGACATGTGTCCCTCCAAACCAACAAACGAGATTGATTTCGCGATCTGGGCTCAGGGAGTTTCAATTTTCAAGTTCTCATTTTCTCTCAGAGCATTTCACCTGGAGTCCATGATCCAACGATGCATGTCCCTCTCAGATCAACAATCCTTGTTCACTTTCAGACTTCAACACTTCAACAATATCAAACCTTTCTCCTTCATGTTTTCCTAGAGATGACAATCTACTGATGCGTTTCCTCTTTAATCCAATGGCTACCCTCCGCTCCGGGACTTCGGCCTTCAGGACTTCGGGTCTTTGGGTGAGTACTGGTGGTAAAAATCCTGAACAAAAACTCCTAGAGTGACGTAAATCTTGCGTCACTTGATGACGTGTCACGAGATGAGTAGCTGCCATGTGTCACTCGAATTTGTAATTTACACGTACCCGAAATGTCGAATCAACTTGACACTTGTCATTGTCTGATTCTACCACATTTCCTTGTTGACGTAGTCTGCCACCTGTCCTTGTTGACGTGGTCTACTGACATGGTCTACCACATATCCTTATCAAATCAATGGTCCTCATTCTCCCTTTGATCGACAGTTGTGATCAAATCGCAACTTCACGTGTCGGGTGTTTGAACATTAGCCAATCCTGACTCTTCCAACTCCCAATATTTGAAATACTCTATATCAACGGCCCACAGTCCTCTGTGATCCAACGATCTAGATCTTATTGAGACTTTGTGTTTTGAGAAGTTGGAGGACTACTCACCAGCCTTCTCCCGGCTCCCGATTTTTTGAAACTTTCTCCAGATCAGCGACCCATGGCCCTCTATGATCCAATGGTCTAGATCTTATCAGGACTTCATGTTTCACAAATTTGGAGGAAAAATCATCGTTGACTTCTCCAAATCGCGAGTCAACGAAATGTTGATCTATTTCCACGTGTCCTCTGGATCCAATCACCTATATCATTTGGCGACTTCTCATATCGCGAGTTCCTACAACTCTCACCTTTGACTTCTCCATTTTTTAAGTCAATGAAATGTCGATCTCTTACCATGTGTCCTCTGGATCCAATGGTTCATATCTCATCGCGATTTCGAATTTCGTTGAATTGGAGGATGTCTCTTGGCCATTATCTTCTTTGCAATTATACTAGATCCAACGGTTTTTGGTCTGCCATGCTCTGATTCGGCGGCTGAGGTCTAATGTCATTCTATGTGTGCTCCTTCTGTCTGGACTATGATCTAACATCCATCGGGTATTCGGGATTAGTGATCCAATGGCCACTGTCTCTCCTCCTCCTGAGCTTACGCATCCTCCCGACTTGGAATAATTTCTAAGTGTTAAAGGTTCAGTGACCATTGATCCTTCTGTGAGCCTTGATGTATGGGATCTCATCTGCACGTCTCAGAACGTTATCTCTTCTGAGATTTGGTAAAAGTTTCCCTTGGCCCTGGTGCATACTTGCGCTATGCGTGCAAATCTGTGCTATTCCTCCTAATCTTCTCGAGCTTTCTCTTATGTTTCGTCATTGTTGTTCTTGCCATGCACACTATTCCTGTAAACCTTCCAACATCATTGTTGTCCTTGCCATCATTGGCAAGCACACTCTGCCTGTAAACATGCCAATAGTAACTACCGGGAATTTTCCACTAAATGAGGGTTCCCCTCTTGAAGGAAATTATCCACTGAATGAGGGTTTCCCCTCAGTAGGGACTTGTCCACAAACGAAGGATTTTCCCCCAGTAGGGATTTTTTCCCCAGTTGGGACTTGGTGTATGACATGTTTTTGAATTCTAATATCGAAAGGTGTCCCAACATGATTATGTGGTGTGAATGAAATTGTTTCTTGAAGAGGCATCTTTGGCATAACCCTGATAGTGATTTGTAAATGAATAGGAAGGAAAAGACCTATATTACTTGATATTTGACCTGAAGTGGTAGAAGTATTCAGTGTTGTTCCTACCAGATTATCAAGGAAATGACTCGATGGTTCTTTACCTACATTAGTAGTGACATGTGTATGTGGAGGTGCATAAAATGGTTGATTCAAATTGAAATTTTTCAAAAATATCATGGCCCAATAGAGTTTTCTATATAGGATGAACATGAGTTTGACTTGGATCTACCATTCCAGTAGTACAGGTAGGGGTTGTATATCCTTCACTTGTGTTTATTTGTTCTGATTCCATATTAACTTCTTCATATAGCCTTGATGGTAATCTGGGATAATCTTCAAGTATGATATTTCCTAAAGAATATACTCAGACAAGAAGTGGATCAAGAGGGTTGGTCAATGGTGGGTTTACAGGAGAGACAAAACCTTCCTAAAATATTACAACTTCTCCCTAAGGATGTTCAATTAAAGGAGTAGCAACACTCCTAGTGTTATAATAGTTTTCTTCTTCGACAACTTCTCCACGAAAAGTGTCTTCAGCTAAATTGGGAGGTAAGGGTTCGTAACCTTCTATAGGAAAACCTTGCATCCAATGTAATCGGCAAATACCTTTATCATCCACAATGCCAATTCTAAAGGAAAAATAGGGAGAATAAACAACACTTGCTAAATATATAAAAAGTTGAACAAGCAAACCAATATCTTATCACAAAGAACTTATTAATTGGTGATGAAATCCAACATCATGGGAACAAAGTGAAAAGGGGTTGGGATTGAGCGGATGGATCAATTATGTTGGTAACCTACTTAACGGACTTCACCTTGGTGCAAGTTCCCTCATGGTTTTATCTATGGGTCACCCTCCAAGGATCCTGAGTGAGTTTGACTAATGTCTAACCCAGGTACAACAAAAAATACCCTTCGTCGTCACCTTATGTATAGACCCTAAGGAATATGGCCACTAAGTTTACCAATTTGCAGTCATCCTACGGGAGGGTAAAGTCAACAATCGGGTCCAAACGTATGGGCAGGATATCAATTCTGAAATTTTTCAATGGACTGAAGACAAGTGGGTTGATAAACTTCTGATGACCCCAAACGGATTTGGGATTCATGAAGCTCTGAGACTAAGTGAAAACAGTCAATTCTCAGGAAGAACCCCCAATATATGAGTGTTCCTCTATGATTGGATAATCCTCAGAGGGGTAATATCCATTCCTATCATGCACACAACCTCGTGTTTAACCCCTTTGTGAGAGGGGGATCTTGGCTATGTTTATACCAAAATTGGATTTTCTCTCCCTATCGCAAGATTTTGTGTTTGTCTTGAATTATTTGGAGAGTTAACCTCATAGCCTATTCCAAAGCTTTATCCCTAGTCCAATTTAATGCATAATCCCTAAAAATAAAAGTTTCTATATCACTTTTAATTAGCATTTGATTTTAATGGTCGTTCGTTACTCAAGGGTGAATGGTAGTGAAACTAGTGATGTTTTTCAGACTCGACTCCAAAAAGAAAGCAAAAATAATGAGATGCAATTTTTATTTTTCGATGAACTTATATTTATGGGAAGGAGAGGAGTTTATTTCTTTTTGTATCACTAAAAAACAGTCAAAAGAGAAACACTTAATACAATTTGTTTTTCAACAAGAGTCCACACATTTTTCAAATTATCAAAAGAAAAATTTTCAAGTTTCCAAAACCAATGCATACAAAGTTCTTCAAATTTTCTTTGTTTGATTTTTAGATCCAAGAAATGATGTAATTTTAATGACTCTTTATTTCAATAACAATGAAATATTTTTCCACTAAAATGACATAGAACATGAAGAAAAAGATCACCCAAACAAATATACTCACAAAGGAAATCAAAGAGAATCAAACTTACTCAAATGGAGATCAAGAAATCAAGAAACCCACACTTAACAATATTTGAAAAATGAGCATCAAGAAATGATATCGAAGCTAGTTTGTGGTAGGAAATTGAGTTTCAATTCATATAATCAAATAAAGACTGATAAGGAACTCAATGAACAAGAAAACCTTTGCATACTCGTCCAATCAATTAGATAACTAATGATCTTGCGAAACAAGGACTAAACCAATGAAACTTGGTAAATTAATCTCGCAATCAAGAAGGAGTTTTCAATATCAATAAATATGAATAACAGTTCCTTGACTGAAATAAAATCCAAAGAACAATTTGAGGATACCTGGGTTAAAACCTTTGATGAACAGATCGAATAGAACTTAGTAAAAAAATTGAGATTATCACAAAAAGGAGAGGGTGGTGCTCTGGTATTCAAATAGAAATGGAATTGTGGCACTCCTAATAGGGCTTAGGAGGATATTCAATCTAACAGTGGCTCCTTGGTGCTCACTACAGAGGAGGCCCAGTTCTGGAAAAGTTGAAACAATTTGATAAGAAGGCTTAAAACTCAGGAAAACTCAAAAAATGGTTTTTTCAAAATTTCAATAAATAATAAGGAAGATAAATTTCTTCAAAGTTCATCATCGAATAAGATATAATGATATGAAAAGGCTTCCAGACGATCCAAGGAAATACTAGTCAAAGTCGTTCCCTAGTGGAGTCACCAATTTTTGTTACAGAATGTTTCCCCTGCAGACAGGTGAAACTTCCCTTGGATTACTAGACCCCTATACCAATACAGAAACACTACAAGTAGACACTAACATCCCTTTAACCTCATTTTAACCAATCAGAAAGAGAGAGTGAGAAATGGCATGATGTACCTTTTTACGAATTGTTTTCCTCGCTACTTCCACTCCATGAGCTTGTCCTTAAAACCCACTAGCGTAACTTGATACCTTCAATAGGTAGTAAAGAGAAACAACTATCTCCTACTCTATTTGATTAGGTAAAACAAATTCATCTACGAATATTAAATTAAAAATAGATAATCATATGAAAGAATACACAAGCTTGAAGTAAATAGGCCAAGCATATTCAATGAGAACCCAACAAGAGAATACTTACAGACCATTATTGATGCTACAACAGCCTCCCCAAGCTCCCCTCATCCAACCCTTGCATGAATGAACCAAGATCAAAATGATGATACTTTACTAATTTCTTCCCGCCTTTTCACCATGGAAATGCCTCCAATTTATAGGCTTTGAGAGGCTCAACCACCTTGAGTATTTTTGGAATAGGTTGATGATATGGCTCCATAGGTTATGATTCTTTCCTTAGAGAGTGCCATGGATTAGGATTTGAGCCAAAAAAATCCTAGCCTTTCATAGTTGTCCCTTATAAGAAGAGGGATTGACCAATATTTCCTCCAACCAACAATGGTGCCCCCTTAATGTTGAAGAAAGAGAGACATGGTGCCCCCTTAGCATTTTGTAGGGAGCATCAGTGCTCCCTAAGCATAGGCAGGGGAGCACTAGTCTTCTTAAATGCCCAATAATGGTCAAAATCCCAGGTAAAAAAGTATGTTTTGACTGCCAAATGATGGGGATTTTTCTCCCAACCTGATTTAGAGGTTATGACAAGTGTTTTCATGGTGTCTATTGAGTTGTGACACTTACAAAAAATGTATGAGGCATGTTACGACACTTGCGACAATATTGGTGCAAAACTTATGACACTCACAACACTTGTGACACTTAAAATGTGATGTTTGTGCCACATGAGACACTTGTGACACTTAGAACATGAAATTTGCACCACATGTGAAACATTATGCAAGTGTGGAAATTTGACATGTAACAGTTCACAACTTCGAAAAGAAATAAATCCCTCATTCTTGCAGAGTTTATCACAAATCTCCCAATAGACTCAAATGAAATGCCAGTGAACGAGAACTTCCCGAATGAAAACTTATTTTTAATATCCTCTAATGACCCATGGTAAAAAGACATTATCGTGTACCTTTTTACGCAAATGTTTTGTCTTCATCTCTCTTGAGACGATCATCAATGCATCCATAATCAGTCCCCTCGACATCTACTTATAGGATATGTACTTTATCATATGGGGGTAGACACCATACTCCAACGTTGCCTCACCATAGAAGAGGAAGAAAAATTATGAATTGACTTCCATAGTAGTGCATGTGGATGCCACCTCTTCGACATGTCCACTATGTAGAAAATATTTTGGGTTGATTACTTTTGTCTCAACTTACTCCATGACTACATCCATGCCATCAAGCACTATGAAAAATTTCAATTGTATGCGCATAAAGACATAGTACCACCCACTCCCCTCCATCCAGTCATCATGGCAGGCCCCTTTTGCAAATGAGGTATTGATTTCATGACTAGCAACCCCCCATCCAGCAATGAGCATAAGTACATCATAGTCATCATCGACTACTTCACCAAATGGGCAAAAACCATGCCAACGTTCAACAACATGGTAGACACCGTAGATCGCTTCTTCTTTAACCACTTCATTACCCTCTTTGGAGTCTCTTTCCAACTGGTGTATGTCCATGGTAAGAATTTAGAAAATGAAGTATTTGTTGAGTTATCTGCCAGGCTAGGGTTTACTCATGATATCACTTCACCATACTATCCAAAATCGAATGGGGAAGTTGAGGTCATCAATAAAGTCCTCAAAACCATGCTACAACACTATGGGAAAAAAAAAAACCAACTGGCACCACATGTTATTCTCAACATTATGGTCCTATCACACAGTAGTCAAAACTGCCACCAACTTCACACCATTCATGGGGTTGAATTCATCCTTCCCATAGAATGTGAAATCCCCACACTATGTACAATAATAAAAATCCTACCTAACACCACTCTAATGGAGAAACAATTACTCACTCTCAAATCTCTCAACAATGATTGATGATCCTCTTTACAAAACAATGAAGCAACCAAAAAGTGGTCCAAATCCATCTTTGATCCCCAAGTCAACCTTCGCTCCTTTAACGAAGGTGAGCTTATATTGTCTTACGAAATCGCTCATGACACACTGGGCCCTGAAAAATTTGAATCCCTTTGGTGAGGCCATTTCATCGTTTTCCATTGGCTCACTAAGGGCACCTACATCCTGGCTCATCCCAAAGGATATACCCTCAAGGACCTTATCAATAGGTTATACTTGAAGAAATTATAGCCTTAGCGTAGCCATTCTACCTTATGTTTCTTCTTGTATTTTCTTAGTTTTTTTAATCTTTTTTGCAAAAGCATTCCAATGACATATGTATGATCCTTTGTCCTTGTTTTGGAATATGAGTCATCCACCATTTTACCACACAGGTATGCTAATGGTTCTATCCAATGGACTTGGAATCTCGCTTACACATATTGGTCCATTTACACCACTAATAATATACTACTCTTCTCTAGCGATATCTTCCTTGGACCCACCACCAATAACCAAGTTTATTGTGTCTCTATCATTGGCCTCCTTGTAGAATCCAATCACCTCCATATTTTTCACCTAAGTGTATTCCTAGATTCCCAACTAATCATTCTATAGTTGAATAATGTGTATTTCACCTGTGATCCATGCTTATTTCACAAATATTTGCATGTTAGACTCCTATCTTGGAATTTTGAATCCATTACATTCACACATATTCCTAGGAATATAAACCATGTCACAGATCACATGTCTAATCAAGTCCTAGATTGTCATTTATCACATTAACATACACATTCATTTTTCAACATAATTCATCCATCACAACACCAAATAAAGTAACAAATCATACATCATATAACACATATGTAAATATAAACAACATCCAAATATATATCCCATATATATAAATGTGCCATAATGTTTCTCCAAAAATATACAACATCTATGACATCATAGTTGAGCTCAATTTTCAAAAGTCATACTCAAAATATACAAAATGGGAGCCTCTACTCCTATACATACATC
The DNA here is from genome assembly GCA_000966675.3 of Picea glauca. Taxonomy (NCBI): domain Eukaryota; kingdom Viridiplantae; phylum Streptophyta; class Pinopsida; order Pinales; family Pinaceae; genus Picea; species Picea glauca. Next base: position 342,844 of record JZKD02S2184895.1, read on the forward strand.
ATACAAAAATGAGGGCCATGCCCATAAAATACAATCTGGCACCTATGGTTCCCCTAACTTTAGAAAAATTCCCACTAGAGGGTCTGTTGGTGGTCCCCTACCAGTTGTGGGCACCCCTCCCCTATCGGTTGGGGGAATTCCCCTGAAATAATGTACCTCATCACCACCATGCCAGATATAGTAACATGTCACACTAGATACCACCACTCATGTCTCCCCCCAACACACTTCTCCAATATCACATCATCCTGGATGTGGGGCCATCAGTCCTTATGTACCCCTTACAATACTATCTCAAATCGTTTTCATAGCTCATGCATCTCGCAAACTGTTGGTCGTAGTCCCATTTTGGGGAAAGAACTAATTTTGGAGAATAAAGCGCAAATAAAGAAAATATAGCTGGAAGGAAAAGCATCACATGCAATATAAAGTGCATGCAGAGGAGGAAATAATGTGAGGCATGAATGCAAGAAGACCTAACCATGGTTAAGGTTTGGGTAAGAGGATGTAATGGTTGATAAGCCAAATATAACACAAAATAAGGAAGCCGCCTCATCTCTATCTGGGGCTTATGCAGGACCATCCTTGGGATCATCATAACCATGACATATCCTCTTCCCCTCCTCATCTCGAGCCTCCTATGCCTCATCATGGGAAAAATCAGCCACTCGATCCAACATTTGCAAAACCAAAACAACATATAAGACTTATTAGTATTTTTCATACCAATCAAAATGCATAAATCAAAAACATCAAAACTTTATATACCTTGGTGATCCCATCAAAATTTACATTCCTCGGTGATCCTACACCTTCCCAAGAAGCAAGTACATCTCAATATCCCATTGGAAATCCATCCCTAAATAGGGGAACTCTAAAATGATTTGGGGGGTCTACCTCCAGATCCACTCAAAACTCATGGTAAAATA
>JZKD02S2184895.1:343905-354206 GCA_000966675.3 Picea glauca
TACACACGATATATCCAAAGGAAAAATCTCTCTCTTGCACCACCTGCGCACCAATATAGTTGTGACAGCATGCACACATGCATGACTCATGCCCATACAAACATTTTTCTATCCATAGCTCTCTCCACTATCGAGAGATGTGCACCCAATATCCATTGGGTCCCCAATGACCTGTAGTTCTGCACCACTAAATAAGAAAACACCCACATCTGCAACAAATCAATGGAGGATATTCTGATAGATCCTTCAATCAATGGAGCATCCACTGAGTAGTGATGACACACCATATCACCAACTATCTATCAAACATGGATCCAAGTCTGATCATCAATCGCAATGCCTCTAAATGGGATCCTAGTAATGAAATACAAGTCAATATTAGGTGTAAGGCGGGCCTCTTGTCCACACACCATGAAGGCCTGTAGATTGGGCCTCTACATCCCAATCAAGAATCTCAAAATCTCTTCACATGACCTCACCAAGGAACAGTCAAAGAACTTCATCAATCCTGTGCAAGCGAGTCTCCATCAAATGTGAGCATCATATCCCACCTCTCTATAGAGGGTCTCCAAAAATCTCACACGCCAATGGATTGGCATGATGCAATCTCAACCCCGCATCCAACCAAAATAATTTGAGTCATCCAACATCATCAAAAAAATCCCAAAACAAATTTACATATTATGTGACTATACCTTTGACATTCGCACACATCTACGTGACTGTCTGACAAACCAACATGCAAGTCTGTGCATATTTCATTCATATAGTTGTGTGGTGGATGCACAATTTTCCACTCAATAGTCGTGCAATATTTGAGACTATTTTCTCAACAGTCACAAAACCTTGTGTGACTCTCCGCTTGACAATCGCACACTATTGCACGGAAGAAATTTCCAAAGTTGTTCCATTTGTGTGTGACTATGTCAATTTCTCCCACACAGCGTGTGAGAAATATTGAGTTATACCCATGCATATTTGCATGGTTACAATTCAATCACTCATTTAGTCCACCTACTCAAAGCATAAATCCGGTTGCATGACCCTTTGTACGAACCCCAACCCAGAAAATGAAAATCCAAAAAATTGCAAGAGGTCTAGAACACTTACCATTCTCTCTCGCAAGTCAAATTGGCTCCACCACAAGCACACACAACTCACAAATTCTCACACGCATGCATTCAAAACTCAACTCATGCAAGTATAAATGAGGTGGTATTATGGGCCCCACACCCATACATATGCCCCCTTCCCAAACTTCAAATCCCTCATTCAAGATCCCAGGAGCTTCATTTTTCAAGTCGTTCACGACACAACAATCATGACTTTATCATATACACATCGGTATCACCCATATTATATATCATTCCAACAAACTTGGGAGTCATCTCCTATCCTCGAGCATAGGTAAACATACTCATTAATATTGTTATCAAATAATTGTTACATGTTCTTTATTACCAGATATTTTTCACGTCGTATATCTTGTTTTTGTCTGTGCAAGTAATTGTTACGAAGACATATATTCCATTCATTCCTGGCCATCCCATGGCACATTTAGGTATATGTTCAAAACTGTTATGTAATCAATCCCTCTACAAAAATTTTCATCTCACAATCATTCCCTCTTAAATTTATCCTTAGGATCCACATATCTAGCTCTGCAGTACGATCACCTCTGTTGCAGTCAAGTAATGTCAACCGGTAGCATTCTCCCCTACATGAGTTGTCCCATAGATATTTTTCCCTTTTAAAATCGACACACATGCTACTATTTTCTCTTAGGATTTGGAGTATCGATGGTCTTGCACTTCCAACAACAAACCTCATGCTCTTTCTCAACATATTGCTAACTTTCCCATTTCGGACTCCCAAATCAGTCAGTTTTGGTTACATTAAATGAACCTCTGCATTTTCATTAGTCCTCCATATGATACACCATCAATTTACCATATGTACGTTCCTCCTCCTTTCGTCTACCTAGTACGAAAACCCACGCATGGGGGCCCTGCCTGTCATCAATCACTTATTCATAAGGTATGCCCTATGCAGGCCAAGCCATTTTTCACTGAGGCACTTGTTTTTGTATGTGAATTATAAAACCCAATTATTCTTTATTCATTTGGTAATTGTATAAATCAATTTTCAATTTCCATCCTATCCAATAGATTTTTTCCATCGCAGTTGATGGCATTTTTAACCTGGCAAAACAACCCATTTCTCCCTTGGTTGGGGAATTTCACCTTCATAGCCATAGCTACAAAATATACTTCCACTGGCCAAAATCCTAAGTGTTATCACATAAAGTAGTCAAAGAGTCACAGGACGACCAAGTCCTTTATTGCATAGAAATGTCCAAATGCAACATTCAAAGCAACCCATTTCGGGCTTAAAATAGAAGTAGTGGGCAGGTTTATTTTTCCAACGAGGGAGATCCCAGGAGCAGTTCAGATCAATGGATCGTGTGTATTTGGTATGTCAAAGTTGCATGAGGTATAGTGCCAGATAGAAGCCCCAGAGTTAAATACTAGGCGTCGCGTGTCCTTCTCCATCAGACGATCATGATTTACTTCGGGAATTTGGTCTTCGGAAGTTTCGGCTTCTCCCCTCTCGCTTTCATCCGGAGTGTTTTCTCTTGAAGTCAACCGATCATTGTCGCATGTCCATTCAAATATAACGGTGGCATTTTTCTTCAAAAATTCAGGCTTTGGGAGTTTCAAGAGTTCCCCTCCCAATTTCCTCCAAAGTACTTTCCCCCAGAGTTGTAGATCAAGCACCACGCATCCTCCAGAATCGATGGTCAATATTTACTTTGGGAGTTCGAGCTTCAGGAGTTTTAGATTCCCCACTCATGTTTTCCTCCAAATTATTTTCTCCTAGAGTCCACATATCTTTTCCACGTGTCCTCCTCGGATTTATGGTAATCGTTCACTTCGGGGCTCCAGCTCTACATGCAGACCACCCCCGAGCTCTGAAGTGCCAAATTATGTGGAGTTCATCAGTTCAAACATGTGGTTCTCTCATTAGTCATGACACCTGGCATCCATATAGAGTCGACACATGTCACCTCTCTTTTTACGACATGTCGGCATAGTGATGTCAGGCCACCACGGCAGATCATCCTCTAGGAAGTGTTCTTGTTCAGCACCAAAATTAGTGCCATCTCCAAGCACAGATAGAATGATCCTAAATTTGGCAGGAGGATAAAATTTAGCAGGGGTGCTATATTGGTAAGGTTTCCCAGATCACATAATGCAACTAGATCAATGGCCACGCTTCATTATGGGGACGCAACTTACTTGTGTGGTAAAATCCTTGAGTGGTCCAGCAATCAAAATCGTGGTATAGTAAAAGAGCTACGTTGCAGAAAGTGGTGAATTGCGGGATCAAAAGTGGTGTGGTTTTAAACCTCCTTCAATGGCCCCGCATTCACATGCTTATAAAACTACAAATCCGAGAGAAGCACATGGCCACCCCCTAGGCATTAAGCCTCATTATGATCCTGAGAAAAAAATCAATTAATGAAAAAGGAGTGGTGGTTGAAACCTCGAATCACTCCATAAATAGAAGGCATGGAGGGTCTGTCCATGGAGACAGAACTATCAGCCCAACATACCCCTATGGACGGTTTTTCCTACAAGCCCATGTTGATCTAAGCTCGCATCTAACAGAAGGATACACGCACAGTCGGACAAAAGGATGCATAGACATAAAGCCTTGAATGGGATGGCCAAAACACACTCCTGGTAGTTGTGGACTGATCTGAGTATAAATAGATCAGTTGAAGATTTTTTTATGGTTGTTAACTGGTTGAGAAAAGCTCCCTATTTTGTAATATTTTGATACTAGAGTTGTTCTCTGGTTATGTATAAAACTTGAAACTTTATCATTAATAGAAGTCAGCTTCTTTCATCTTCTTGTTTAAATTGTGTTTAAACACACGTGCATGGAGGATCTAGATGAGGGTTGTAGTTGTATTGTAATGTAGGTTTGATTATAATGTTGTTGTGACATGTTCCATTACTTTCCTTTTGTTGTCTTATTTCCCCTTATGCTTAAATTCTCTTACATGGAGGATCCACATGAGTTTTCGTAGTCGCATGATAATGGAGGTTTGATTATTATGCTACTCTGATATATTTTAGTTTTTGAAACTTAAGTTCAAGAGTTCTCTTGTGCCTGAGTTTTTCTTCACCAAGCTGCTTGAAGGTCAGATGCTCTTGGAAGAGTTGTCCACCTTTCTCACTAAGTATTCCTTCTGCTCACCTTTAACCTTAAACCATTGACTAAAGTTAATGAGGACCTCATTTCCTTATGCATTGCTTGTCAAGTTTCTGTGTTAAATCATTTTCGTACTAAGCTTTATCCACTTGACCTCCATTCATAAACCTACCTCCACAAAAATTTTGATGGGCACTGGGCTTATCCTCCTGCAATATGAGGGTGAATCTCAGTGCTAAAATTCTTGGCATCATTTTCAGGGAATGAATTCAAGACATTTCCCTGGGATTGAACAATAAATAAATTATGATTTTGAAGGTACTCAGAAATCAATAACTTGAAGATTGCAACTTTCACTTGGCGACTCGACTGTTTCAGTTGTGGCTCCGAAAGGTAGACACATGAGGCCTACTCCACATCTACCTCTGGAAAACACCTGAAGCTGACCCGGAGAATATTATAAAGAATGGAAATATTTATCAAGAAGGTTTTTAGTTGTTGTTCCAGATTCAAAATCTCCCTGGGAAGAACAACATTGCAGAGATCCAGTTTTAGATGGTGAACTAAAGTTGGACATCTTATTCTGACTTCTCATCTTTCACCATGGAGACTCCACTGGTTTGAAATGGAAAAGATTTTATATCATAGGTATGCCTTTTGTGATTTTTCAAAAATATTTGGTTTCCCTAATCTATTTCCTAATAGAGATGAATGGGAAATTAGCCTTCCTAAATTTCAAGGAGAAGAGTTGGAGTTACCAGTTGAACACTTGTTGGATTTTCATGATTTTATTCATCAAATTCATATCGTGCATGAAGATTTATAGATACATATTTTAAGGTATTCATTAGAGGGGATTTCTCGTGATTGGTGTAGATATCTTTCGGTTGCAAGTATCATCTCTTTGATAGGCTTTCATGCAGCATTTAATTCATTTTGCAAAGAGTATTTTCTAGTTGAATGTCTTTTTGAGGGATGTTGTGATGCATTTTATTTGTTCCATAAAGATTCTTCTAGTCATGAAATCCATATTTATGACGAAGAATTCACTGAGGAATAAAACATTTATCATGAAGATCAAGAGGTGTTAAATGATATTCATTATGTTAACAATAACAAAGAAACATCTAGCATCATATCAGATGTATCTATTGTTTTAAATGTTCATGAAAATCAACATGTCTCTTTTGAATATTTTGATGATGAAGAGCAAGTGTATTCTGCAATAGATATTTCTCTTGACTATGAAGCTGAGATGGATAATAAGCTAGTGACAAAAGCTAGGAAAGATTCCTCTATGTTTTTTCCTAGATTTTCAGAACTGAAGGTAGATTTTGTTTTCTTCTCTTATGAAGGAAATTCAAAGGATATTCCTATCCTTGAAACATATGTTTTTGGCAGCCCTGCTTATGATGAAGAAGTTGTTTCAAATACTAGCCAAAAACAACCAATTTTTGATGAATATCCCAGTGAATATGATGAAAAGCAGATATTTTTCATGGCTTCTTTGGAACCTTGTACCATGGTTCCTGTATATGATAAATATGAATCTAATCCTTGGGAGATCCATGAAGGAGGAAAGGAAGAGCTAAATGTGCAGCTTATCTCATGTCCAGCACTTGTAAATGAGAAAACATCACCTGGGATTAGCCAACCTGCATCCATCCTTTATCCACTTGTACACTCTGAGAACATCAAACAATAAGTGAGCAATGATGAAATAAAGGAGGTAATTTCTTACCAGTTGAGCGTGCCTTATTATAAATTTTATGACCCGGTCGGGTTGTATATGGAGTAGAGTTTTCCAAAAGCATTGGAGCCTGCAAAATGATTCATCTTATCATCATTTGGGGGTATTGTTAGTGATCCAAAACATGTTTTCTTTCTATTTTCATACTCCCCTTACCTTTTGTGGATCATTTGCGGTGAAGAGAAGAATTATATTACCAGACAATTTGGGTGGCTATGGTGGAAATTTTCATTCACCTAGCACATTGTAAAAAGTAAGTTAGTATAGAATTGTACATAAATAAGCTCATTTTGGAGCATGTGTGTTTTTTTTCTTTTTGTAAGTAGAGTAGTGTACATGTCAGCCTGTTGCCTTCATCAAATGTATCTGAGCTCGACTCCACAAACCCAATAGCTAAGGCACTAGAACTGCTTGTTCTTGGAACATCACAGGGAGAATGACATCCCTGTGGAGCCAATGTTATCACATAAAGTTGCCAAAGAGTCGTAGGATGACCAAGTCCTTTTTTTCATAGAAACATCCAAACACAGTATTCAAAGAATCCCATTTCAGGCTTAAAATACAAGCAGCGGGTGGGTTTATTTTTCCAACGACAGAGATCCCAGGAGTAGTTCAGATCAACAGATCATGTGTATTTGGCATATCAAATTCGCATGAGGTATAGCACCAGATAGGAACCCCAAAGTTAAATATTAGGTGCCATGCATCCTTCTCCAACAGATGATCATGATTTACTTCGGGAATTCATGCTTCGGGAGTTTCAGCTTCTCCCCTCTCTCTTTCATCCAGAGTGTTTTATCTCGAATTCCACTGATCATTGTCACATGTCCATACAAATATAATGGTTGTAGTTTTCTTCAGGACTTAGGGATTCGGGAGTTTCAGGACTTCCCCTCTCAATTTCCTCCAGAGTACTTTCCCCCGGAGTTGTAGATCAGGCACCACGCATACTCCAGAATGAACGATCAATATTTACTTCAGGAGTTCAAAATTCAGGAGTTTCATATTCCCCACTCTCATTTTCCACCAAATTAGTTTCTCCTGGATTCCACAGATCCTTGTTGCATTTCCTCCTTAGATCAATGGTCGTGGTTCACTTTGGAGCTCCAGCTCTACATGCAGACCACCCCTGAGCTATGAAGTGCCAAAGTACATGGAAGTCATATGTTCATACATGTGGCACTCTCATCAGTCATGACACTTGGCATCCATATGGCACTGACACATGTCACCTCTCTTTTCATGACACATCAGCATAGTGATGCCAGGACACCATGTCAGATCATCCTCTAGGAAGTGTTCTTGTTCAGCACCAAATTAGTGCCATCTCCAAGTGCAGTTAGAATGATCCTAAAGTTGTCATGTGGATAAAAATTAGTAGGGGCACTAAATTGGCATGATTGCCTAGATTGCGGAACGTGACTACATCAACAACCACACTTCATTGTAGGAACGCAACTTGCTCGAGTGTTAAAATACTTGAGCGGTCCCGCAGTTGAAACTGTGGTATAGTAAAAGAGATACATGGTGAAAGGTGGTGAATTGTTGGCTCAAAATAGGTGTGGGTCCAAACCTCCTTCGGCATCCCTGCATTCATGTGCTTATAAAACAATAAATCCGAGAGCAATGCGTGGCCACCCCCTGGGCATTAAGCCTCGTTGCGATCCCGAGAAAAAAAGTAGTTAATGAAAAAGGACTGGTGGTTGAAACCTCGACTCACTCCATAAATTGAAGGAATAGAGGGTCTGGCCATGGAGACAGAATTGTTAGCCCGAGCTACCCCTATGGATGGTTTTTCTTATAGGCCCATGCTTATCTAAGCTCGGGTCTGACAGAAGGATACATCCACAATCAGATAGAAGGATGTACAAACATAAAGCCTTGAATGGGATGGCCATATCACACTCCTGGTAGTTGTGGACTGATCTGAGTATAAATAGATTAGTTCAATATTTTTTATGGTCGTCAACTGGTTGAACAGAGATCCCTATTTTGTAATATTTTGATACCAGAGTTGTTCTTTGTTTATGTATAAAACTTGAGACTTTTGCATTAATAGAAGTCAGTTTATTTCATCTTCTTGTTTAAACTGTGTTGAAACACTCATGCATGGAGGATCCAGACGAGGGTTGTAGTTGTATTGTAATGTAGGTTTGATTATAATGTTGTTGTGACTTGTTCTAGTACTTTCCTTTTGTTGTCTTATTTCCCCTTATGTTTAATTGCTCGTGCATGGAGGATCCAAACAAGTTGTCATAGTCGCATGATAATGGAGGTTTGATTATTATGCTACTGTGATATATTTCAGTGCTATAAACTTATGTTCAAGAGAGCTCTTGTGCTTGAGTTTTTCTTCACCAAGCTGCTTGAAGGTCGGATGCTCATGGAAGACTTGTCCACCTTTCTCACTAAGTCTTCCTTGTACTCATCATTAACCTTAAACCACTGACTAAAGTTAATGAGGACCTCATTTCCTTATGCATTGTTTGTCCAGTTTTTGTGTTAAAAAATTCTTGTACTGATCTTTGTCCACTTGACCTCCATTCATAAACCTACCTCCACAAACATTTTGATGGGAACTAGTCTTATCCTCCTGCAATCCAAGAGTGACTCTCAGTGCTAACATTGAGTATCCCAGAAATATTTTTCCTGAACCTCTGTGTTTTGAACTATCCTAAATTTCTTTGCAATATCATCCATTTATCACAGTTTACCCACTATCTGGTCATCCCCCTGACACCATATCTCATTTTACAATTGTTTCCATCCATCCATATAATGTTGTAATATTCACCAATAGTAAGAGGGGGGGTGATTCAGTATTGAGAAATTTTTACCATTTTTAATCACAACATTAAATTATCAATGATTCCATTCATTTAACAAGTCATAAACATATAACTATAAATAGTATCATTCAACAATACATCACATCATACACAGTGCACAAGAGATTTTTACGTGGAAACCCAAATGGGAGAAAAACACAAAATGTTTTCTTATATATTTGGAATATTACATTCATAGGAAGCACCAACTTCTAAAATTCTCTAGCACCGACTAGAAGGAGGAACTGTTGGGCTCTAAAGATGTCCTAAAATATAACCTCTATGCATCATCCAAAGGTAGGCACTGGCACAAGCATTTTACTTGTCGCCTATGTAGGTTCTTACCTTTCGTTTTCAATACCCGTCCTCCAGAGATGTAGCCCCTGCAAAGGGACAACAACTGTAACAAAAGGAATGACAATTGTTATGTTCAAATGAACAACACTACCTACAAAAGGAACAACAATCATGACAAGGGAATGATAGTCGTTATATTGGGCCAAACCAGTGTTGTATTAATTGAGTTGTAGTACTTGCCCCACTATTTAATTTATCAATCTGGGGTTCGTAAACTGACAAAGCACACGCAAAGTATATGCAAGATTGAAGCAGGACTAATCTAATCTAATGTTTAAGATACAACTAAAATTTAATCATTAATCTAACACGTGACTGAAATAGAATCACTAATCTAATACACGACTAGAATTGAATCATTAATCTAACACACAACTAGAATTGAATCATTAATCTAACACACAACTAGAATTGAAATTAATCTAGGAACGGGAAATTGTGCAAATGAAATTAATCTAGGAATGAAGAAATTGCGTAAATGGAATTAATCTAGAAGTGGAGAGCTACATGCAGGAAAAGAAAATACAACATGTGAAGAGTTGAATGACACAACAACATATGTGATCTCACGCCAATGAAGCAATATTACATTATAATAATCAAATCAATCTTCATAACAAAATAATGAAAACATGAAAACCAAATCCATGAATCAAAGCTAAGAATCTCTTTCTCTTTCGAATCCTAAGGACTACTACTAAATGAGTACAAAATAACTCTAATTAATTACTACAATACTTGAATCCTCATGAAGAGAGAGCACTCTCTTTTATACATGAGAGCCTTGAATATAAGATAACCATCTCATTATTACAAATCCACTTTTCTCTCAACCTATTTCCCATTATTACAAAATATAATCCCTTCAAATCCTCACATATATCTCTCATATATCTTGGATAATATATTCCAACCAAATATCCATGATCTTCTCCTTGGAATGGTCTTAAATTATCTCCTCAAATCTTGAAATGGTGGAGGAAGTATTCGATAAGTCCTTTTGAATTAATCCTTCACATATTCCTACACGTTACAAAGCTCACACATTTTTGAGATATATATGAAAACATGTTGATTTTCTAACATTTAATCACAAATTCCCTTTTAATACTAAAATGAATAAAGTGGAAAATAATAAGGTGAAA
>JZKD02S2184895.1:367423-379377 GCA_000966675.3 Picea glauca
AGATATTCCAACCAAATCTCCATGATCTTCTCCTTGGAATGGGCTTGAATTATCTCCTCAAATCTTGAAATGGTGGAGGAAGTATTCGAGAAGTCCTTTTGAATTAATCCTTCACTTATTCCTACACATTACAAATCTCACACATTTTTGAGATATATATGAAAACATGTCAATTTTCTAATATTTAATCACAAATTCCCTTTTAATACTAAAATGAATAAAGTGGAAAATAATAAGGTGAAACCCAAATGTATTTATGGAAATGATATCGTGAAAAGTTAATGGGGTGATGAAATGTGTAGAATGATGAAGGGAAAGGTGGATGAAAATAGGACATTTCTGAGACCCAATAGGAACCAACCCCCTATTTAAAGGCTCCAACATGAAGGAAGCTACAACTCCCCAAATTGTCGAGCTCCAACTGGAAGGAGGCTTGAACCCCCTAATTTTATGAGAACCAAGTCAAAGGAAGCTATGACTCCCTATATTCTCCAGCACCAACTGGAAGGAGGGTCCAACCCCCATTTTAAAGGCTTCAACCTGAAGGAATATACAACTCCATAAATTTTGCAACTCCAACTAGAAGGAGGCTCCAACCCTTTAGTTTACAGGCTCCAACCTAAAGTAAGCTCCAACTCCCTATAATTTGTTTGATAATATTATTGGAGTGAAATTGAGGGAATTCCATGAGTAATTAGAAGAAAACAAGCCCGTGAATTAAAAATCCCCAATTTAAATCTTTAATTGGGTATTCTTGGACCTGTAGATGGTCAAATTTCAAAGTTTTAGAGTGCCCATGATGAAATTGGGGCGAAATTGGGAAAAAGCTCCAATTTCTGCATAGGAATTCATGGTGAATTCGATTTGAAGTAGTCAATTTTAGAATGCAGAAGTTAAATTAATGATTTCAGAGCCTAATTTTGTCGTATTGAGATGATCACTAAAATTCAATGGTGGGCCAAAAAAAAAATTGAAATTATGTGCTATTGGGCATTTTGGGAAAAATGCAAAATTTGGAAAATTTGACTATTTTTCCACGCGATGACGTCAGTATGACGTGGGGGGAACATTTCATCTGATGTGGTTGAGGGGTGACATGTACTGCCATGGTGGCAGGTACATGCTATCAATTGTGGCAGAAGTAGCAGGTGATTGGATGACAAGTAGCAGACAACATCGATTCGTGGTGGTAGGAGCATGGCGAACCATGAGATGAACCAGCGAAACCCTGATGCAGGGGGGTCCCCTGGTGATTTTGAAAAACACCAGGATATAACACATCATTAGGCAAAAAATTAGAAATTTTCTTTGCGTACCTCCCCCTTTTTTTTAATGGTTGGCAGATCAGGGTGGGGCCATGATGCAATGGTGGTCATCGATTATGATCGCAATAGTTGATCATGCCAAAAACCTTCGATGTCCAATCAAAAGGACATGAAACTTCATGTGATAAGGAGAATGGGTTTGTGATGGGTCCCTCCCATCCCCACAACCAAAGGAACATATGCCACATGGGAAGCCACAAACCGTGGGCTCAAAAACTGCAGTATTGTACGCCAATGAAGGTAAGAAAAGGGAAAATGAGGTAAAGGAAGGTAGTGGAGGTTGACAGGGCAGGGCCAGGGTGGCCAGGGGATGACATGGTACCACATTGAGGTTCCAAGTGGACCAAGATTCCACGTTAGCATCCAAGTCAGGGGACCTAAAATAAAATTCTCAGAAAATAATGAATTTTACCAAAAAATTACAGTGTTTCCAGGTCATGTTTTTGCAGGCCAATTTTGTAGGCCTAAACAACATTTTTTGGAAATCAAATTCATATATAATTGTATGTCCTCATAGGACATACAATTTTGGCATATAAAATGATATATCTTGGAGAGATATTTCTAACGATATACATTTTTCATCAAATGGAGCCTGTATGAGGAAGTTACAGGCCAAACACTGGAGGGTAATTTTTGGGTAGAAATTCACTCTGAGGGCCATAACGTCTTTCTCCAAAATCGGATTGGGGTGCAGAAGAAATTTACATAAATGTATTGAGCCATAGAACACATCCATGGAGTTAAATTATGATTTTGGGAAACTAAAAATGCATAGGAGGACATAGAAGTCACATGTAGCATTCAGGACTAATAAGATAATTTTTCCTAAAACTTCAGCAGGATGTATCTAGAAGCCTAGATCCCAGAAGAAGATGAAACTTGGAAATTTTGTCTAAAATATGGTCATGAAGGAACCTAGTTGATCTCCTATCAAAACTACAAGGGAACAAGTGCAAATATGGATAGGCATAGATAAAAATTTCACCTAGTTGAAGGATGTGTTGAAGGAGTAAATGGGTAATATTCAAATGACCAGAACTTTCTGGTCGGGACTCAAAACTGAGAAAGAAAGTAATCATTGGAAAGGTCTTAGATAGAGGAGTCCAGATAGCCACCCAAAAATTTAAATTGAGAATTTAAATTCACAAGTAATAAAGAGAAAGGATTTTGATGCACTTATGGAACTGAATTGTGCATAGTTTTCATAAATTTATTAAATTATTTAGTCTAACAAATCATATTGCTTGCACATTTTGCAGAGTTAAGGATAGATAGATAAGCAAAAAATTAGAAAAGAGACTAGAGGCATGCAATATGAATAGAGGAATTATAGCCATGAACATGAAGTTAGGGGGTTGTGTGTCAATATGGTAATGAAGGAACAAAGTCCAATGATCATGGTGAAGGCAAGGAAGAGAGCATGAATTTGGTAGAAAAAATAAAGAGTCTTAAAAAAGATTTCCAGGGTATAAGGTTGATAATGAGAGGCTTATAAAATCCATGGAGTAACAAGATGACTTCAACGTCAAGTTGTTGCAGAGCTTGGACAAAATAGATACAAAAATGAATAAGGAGACATAATCAAGAAAGTCAAGGAGTCGCAGGGCTCTTGATAAAAGAAGAGAAACAAGGAGTGTTGATCAGAATAATCACCACTCACCAAGGCATTCAGTTAGTACATCACATAGTAGTTCAAGTCCATCTCATGTTGGAAATCATAAGAGGAGGTCAGGGGTAGATGAACTACAAGGAGAAATGAACAAGATCAATATTCCTACCTTTGATGGTGAGAATAATAAAGATGAATATGTTTATGCATGGCTATTGGGGAAGAGGAAGTAATTTAATTTTCATAATTACTCCTCACAAGAAGAAGGAAGAATTTCCACTACCAGCTCAAGGGAAAAGAATCAATCTGGTGGGACTAGTTTGTACAAGTGAAACACATTGATGAGAAGAAGGTTACTTGGGAAGAGTTTGAAAGGTATTTCCAAAAGAAGTACTTGACCAAGCGTTATTATGATAGGAATATGAAGAAGTTATTTGAACTCAATCTTGGGAGTATGACCATGAATGAGTATGAAAGGAGATTTTTAGAGCTACTAAAATATGTTGACTTCATCAAGGATGAACATGTCAATATTCAAATATACCTAAGTGGGATGCGATCAATTTTTAGTGATAAGATATAATATGATGATCCCAAGACACTGGAGGAAACTAAAAGGAGAGCTAAATCCATCTATGATCACCATATAGGAAGACCGATTTTCAAAAGCCTTAGGAAGACAAGAAGAAAGGAAAGATAGAGCAGAGGAAGAAGGGTACCAAGCCACCATTATTTAGAAATAATTCTCATGGATAGTGTTGGGCTATAAATATGTCCTAAAAACAACCTCTATGCATCAGCCAAAGGTAGGCACTGGCACAATCATTTTACTTGTTTCCTACATAGGTTCTTACATTCTGTTTTCAATACCCAACCTCTAGAGATGCAACACCTATAAAGGAAAATAAATCGTAAAGGGAACGACAGTTGCTTTGTTCAAATGAATAGCAAGATACTCAAAGGAACAACAGTCGATCGAAAGGAATGGCAGTTATTCCTTTCAAATGAACAACAACTACACTCAAAGGAACAACAGTCGTGTGAAAGGAACGACAATTGTTCCTTTCAAATGAACAACAACTACACTCAAAGGTACAAAAATCGCTACATTGGGCTGAACTAATGTTGAATTAATTGCATTGTAGTATTTTCCCAACTATTTAATTTGTCAACCCGAGGAAGTCTTTTATTTCAAATTTACCATGCACAATATATGCAAGCAACAAATTCCAACTAACACCATTATCTATTTAATAAAATAAAATACATAACTTAAAATCAATCAAATCCTCTCTTGCTTGAAAATACACTCAGCTGAAATAAAATCACTACCACACTCTTACATAAATTAAAGGATTATTAATAAAATGAAGTAACATCAACATGAATTGAATCTTACTGTAACAACAATCTAATAAACAACACACAACTGTAAGCAATGATCAACTAATCATAAACCAAGATAAATTAAGACAATGAAAAGAAAAATACAAGTAAATGAATAAGACCAACACATACCAGATTGAGGAGGCCCTGCCTCACCTAGCATGCATGGTGAAAAGGCTTACAAGATCAAGAGAAAATTGCACATAATTGCAGATCTGTCAGCTCCTTTGAATTATTGAAGAAAACTCAGAAATTACATAAGTTTAACTCTTTCTTACAAATAAATTCTATATAATCTCATGAATTTCCTCTCCTGATTGAAGAGGTCTTATTTATACAAATCAAATCCCCAAATCCCTGGGTTTCTCAAACAAATTGCTAAGTTTAGAGAACCGGTCGCAACTGTAAATCTAGAAAAATATCATTTTAAAGAACCAGCGGCTTCTCTCAAACCATAGCTCCAATTGGACAACGACCCATGATAAAATCAATTGGGCCCATTCTGAAAAAAACCCATGTCTCGGATTTTTGAGATTCATCCTCATCGGTTCACAATATTCCACACAAATTTGTCTCTCCTTACTACCACATTTTTCACTGAAAACGGTTAACCATGAGCTGGAACTCACATGTGTCATTTGGAGGTTGGAACCTTGACTGTTGCAACTATTTCTACATAAAATCACTCATCAAACCATCATCAGAAAAATCATGCATAATAGTTTTTAATTCATTAAAAATGAAGGAAGAATAATCATTATTAACCACTAAAGCATAATAGGAATAATATGTCATTTTATGAGCAGTTGTAGCATATGTATGGAAAATGGAATGATAAATGAATGATAATAGGATGAATAATAGATGGAATGGATGTCTATAGATGATGAGAATATGGAAAAATATGTGACCCAACATCTACCCCACACTGAAAATGTTGCATGTCCTCATGCAACTCAATACATTACATTAACCAAGTTGTTAAGGACTCATTTGAATGTTCTTGATATAATGGATTTTCATGCAAAGCACAACTCATATTAAGAAGGTATTTTTATATTTTTATATGTCACAATTTAATGCACATTCTTGCGAAAAAATTATAACAATCCAATACACAAATCCCAAGATATCCTGTTGTTGAAACTCCTCGTAATTGAAACTCTCCTAAAACAGTTCTGACAACACCACATTTTTTACAAAGTACAAAGTGGGTTTTGTAGGAATATCAATCCCATGCTTCATCATACCAAAAATCATGACAACCTAATTCGTCATTTGGAAGATATGCCCAAATCAATTTATGCACTTTTTGTAGAAAATAACATGCATGAGAAAAATAAATATGAATGGCAAATGAGAGAACAAACCATCATGCATAGTAACCACCCCACACTGATTGTATAGTATGTCCTCATGTTGCATTATGAAATCAAACTTAAACACAATCTCAAAAGAGATCCTCTGCAGAAAATGCATAAGAAGGCAATCATCTCTAAGTACCCCTTGCTTATGTATACAACACAATCACCATTGAATTCCCTCAATAAGTTTTTATTGTACTTCAAGGCAACATTTTTAATGGGAAAACAATCTACAAACCTTGAATCTGGTCATGATCTTGCTGCAAAATGATTAGTACAGGATATCTTTTATTGTTGGTTGTAAATACCTTATCAATGCTTGAATACCAATCCTCCAATCTTGGAAATCCATCAAATTTTATCTCAGAATGTGATTGAGTCGGCCATGTCATGAGTTTACCATCAAATGCTTAACCATATGTATTTGACAATCCACATACCATATGATATACCCTCCAATAATATCAGTTTCACTTATGGAGATTGCAGCCCTGTAATCATGGGATTCCAGATCTCAAAACAACTTGTTTTGTTTGTAGGTTTCCTCACAGGTTTTCATCATTGATAACAAGACTTATTTTCCATGAAAATTCATAACATTAAGACTGTAAGGACCAAATTTTTTACCATCATTATGAAGTGCTCAAAATTTGTGAATCAATGCATGCATCAGTGTAACATGAACCAAGAAAATGAACCACATACCTCTGTATTTCTACCCATGTGTTTAAAAGAAAATGGCTTCTACAATAGTTTCTTTTACTATAGGTTATTGTGGACAATCAACTTCCTTCTTCAAATAGATTCTTGGGCATGCATAGTAGCTGGTCCATTCTTCATGTAATGAAGATAACTCATAAAAAAAATGTAGCCAACCAATGACAAAATCTGGAAATTCCAATAAGTTCCCAACACCCAGGTAAATTGGTTGCCCATGTACCAATGGTGACCCAATTTTCTGCCATAGATTTCATGCTAGACTGTAGTAGCATGCTAAAATTTGAGTACACAATGGAGATCTGAATTTGTCTTGGATATACCTTCACTTTCTAAGATTTCAACAATAAAATTATGATGTTGAGAATAGATGGTTGAATATGAAACCATGGGCGGAAACTAATGATTGTTGTTGCATGCCAAAGATAATGACTCAAAGTGATTTTTTTTCCTTGTTGTATGGGAGCATAGGCTTATTTTGTTTCTTCCAATAACTATGGGAAAGATTCCTCTGAAACAAGCCACTACAAAAATTTCTTTTTAAATTTTGGGTGGAGACATTGTTTCAATTGCCTTTTAATAACAACTTCCTTCCATTAGAATTTGTGTAGATAGCTACAGATGTGTTTTCATAATGGCAACAGAGGTTTCCACAAAATCATCATATTACCACCCAAGAGAACCATTATCATGCTTCCATGGTAAATCTTATGAGCACATAACCCTCTTTTAAACAATGTTGTATATCAGCAAGCGAGAAAAACAAACACAATGTTCATATGGGAGGGCTAGGCATTAATGAAAGAGTTAGTATCGTAATCATTCTTGAGACATCCATTAGCTTCATAGCCTATCAAATCCTTATAACATGTATGATTCAAATCCATATAACACATATGTTGTATCCTTTCATGAATCCATAACAACAACTTTTTGAAGATGTGCAATATGTAGGAGAACCATGAGTCAAAAGGCTGGAAAAGATAATTGGAAACCCATGAGATGAATGAATACATCATGGAAATGAACCAAAGAAATGATACCTCTGAATTTTAGCGTGCTTGTATGAAAATGGACATCATGATCTTCTTCCTTTCTCTATTCTGGTTCTTATGTGGCAGCAACAAATCAATTGCTCATTCTTGGATGTTAGGAGATGTAGGGAAGGACTTGACTTGGGTGTTGGGAGTGCATGAGGTGAAGGTTGATATGGTAATGGATGGATAAGAGAGGTAATATATGAGTTATGATATGAAAATGGAGAATATAAATCCTTAGTGGTTCTTCATGACATTTTCCTAAATCTTTAATAAATCAAAAACTCATGCTATTTTACCTCAAGTTTTACCTCCATGAAATATTTGATTGGCATGGATGGAATGATGTATGTTGAAGATGATGTAAGCCAAACTGATGTCGAGACAGATGTATATGAGAGCTGAAATAGAATGAGGTTGAATCTGATTTGAAATGATGTTATGTTGGATGCATGTAAGACTACTGCTACTGAAACAAATGATGATGAAGAATTCTGCTACAAAAGAAGAAATATCCTTCTCTTATTCTGAAAATCAAATGTTGAAATGAAAATGGAAAGGAACTACAAAACTACTGAAACAAATGATGTTGCAAGTCACTGTTGAAACCATTAGATCACATAATATTCAACTGATACAAAACCAAGGTACAATTCTTACCATGCGAATGAATGTGTTGAAGTCGAGCATGGAAAGAAATCGTTGGATTACCGGCCATCAATGTATGTTGTTAACCAACATGAAGAAACTCACCTTTGATGACAGTGAGCTCTAAAGTACCTTAGTGCATCTTGACAGGTACGAATGGATTTGTTGGAGTTGAGTCACCTACAAGATTTGTCAATCAAGAGGCATTGATGATTCCCCATGATTAACAACAATGAGATCTACCATTGATGTATGCAGATCCCAGGGCACTATGAAACTCTAACCTCAATCCCAGATGATGTGTTGGAGTCAATGGGATGATATTTATTAGAAGGAGGGCCTTATGGAATCCCACATCATTCAATGCAAGCATAGACAAAAGGATTTGAAGAACTGAAGATGAAAGATTTTCATTAGCAAGAGGTAAGGGAGATGTGTGACTTTATTCATGGGTTAGCAGTGATTGGAGAAGAAAGTATGGAAGTGATGAAATGGAGCAGAAGGTAATGGGATGGATGGAATGGTAGAGGGAAGAAAAAAAAAATGTATAGGCATATCATGGTGTTGGTGAATGAGCATGATGAGCATAATGTCTTCTTAGAAGAATTCTTGGCATGGTTAATGTAGCAATGAAACTTGACTTCTGAAACATTGGTATTTGGATGGTTTTTACATCAATCTCTCCATTTTTCATGTGCTCAATCCATTTGAAAATTTGATAAAAAGTCTTCAAGAATCACCCATGCATGTATTAACCTTCTTCGATTTTTCAAGGACCTGCAAAACATAAGTACATACCTGCAATAAAATGTGAGATCATTGAGAAGAGAGGTGTACGGGATCTCTTCATCCAAGACATATGCAAAAAAAATATGTAGTTAATTATAAAACAAATCTAAAGAAAATAAATGAAAGAAAATTCATTTTATACCTGTTCAGGAGTGTTGGCCAACATATACTACCCAACAGTATTTAGATCATAACTTCTTTGTTTCTCATCCAATTTGAGTGATTCCAAAGACAAATAAAAGTACATTCAGATTTATATTTCCATTAGAAACATGTTTTAAAAATTCAATGTGATGGTATGCCAAATATGGTCAGTAACACCCTGCATGACAAGGTGTTTTTCGAATTTCGGACTAGACCAAAAGTCATGGTTTTAGGCATAAATTTTTCGTTTGATGAAGGATTGATGTGATTCCAATTGGAGATGAAATTATATTCATGTAGGTATCTCCAAGAGAAACACATTTTAATGAAAATAGGAAATGATGAGTCAAATTTACCAATGAACAGCTGGGAAGACAGATTTTTCAAAGTGCAGATTTATGACAAGCAGTGAGTGCTTTGGTCATAACTTCCTCATATGATATCGGAATTGAGTGATTCAAATTGCGTTATAAACTAGCATCATAGGGGAATATACCAATGAAACATATTTTCAATATCTATCCAACAATGCATCCAAAATGTGGTTGTCCCATCTTTGTTCCTAAGCTACCTACTTGACATCCCGTTAGTATTTTGACCATAACTTTTTAGTTTGATGCTCAATCTCAAAAATTCAAATTGTTTTGGAAACTAGATTCAAATGGATACTTGGGATGTAAACAGGTTTTGAAAATAAATGCATTTGGTCTCCCAAAAACAGACTGTCCCAACTGTGTTTTAGTAAAAATTTCAAGCCAAAATTGCACAAAAATCCAATAAATGAAATATGGCTCTCAAAAAGTGACCGGAATAGTTGTGAATGTTTTTAATGATATACATTTCAATGGAATACATAACCATACTAAAAATTTCAAGCACTGAGTACCTAGATTGACTTACACAGCGTGTTGCAACAACTGTTAAAACTTTAAAAAATGATGATTTTTGAAAGAAAGTCCATGAGATCAAGGCTACAAGTGATCGAATGATGATATCTTGAAGGTGACTCCTTTTTTTTCTAAATGAGGCTACTAATTCTTAGAACTAAACTAATCGATTCCATTAAGCATTTATTGAAAATTCATTCATTACCCTACCCTACTTTACTTGAAAAAATGAATTAACTCAAGTATAAGAATACTTCCAATGAAGCCACTTACGTAACAAAGTCTCAAATATGCTCATGCCCACAACTGAAAAACATAACTTTATGAATACCAGGATATGAAAGACCAACTTCCCTTGAAATGATGGTGCCAAGAATTGTTGAAGTATAGCATGAAGTTGCGGATTGGTGACAGATTGAAACCAAGATTCAATATAGTCCTTGTTCCCTTGATTTCCTATAGATGTTACACCATGAATCTATTTAGAAAACTAATCTTCCTGAATGTAGAAGAGATTCATATCCAGTGACCATGATGTAGAAGATGCTTCACTTTTCGGTTCCAATGTATGTTTTTCATTATATTTGTTGATCTTGTTGGTTTGCTGATGATGATAACAAACTTCATTTTCAATTCTTGGACTTACAACCTGCCCAGACCTCATATGGATTTGTTGCAATGGTGTAGGTGAGGCAGGATAAGTGGTAAATGTAGGAAAGTTGTGCAGGTCAGCACTGTAAGTATATTGCACTACTTTATTATGGTTAGGGTGGGAGGTGGGTTGAACAGGAAGTTGTGTAGGGCATGGAGGAGCTTGATGAAAAGTTAAGTATGGAAAGTATAGTTGATTGGTTTGTGTGGATGACCTTAATGGGAAAATAGGATGTTGTTGACGATCTTGTGGAAAGTATGGAGGATTGGTGGTTGTCGCAACATGAGGGAAAGTAGTCATGGGATCATAAGATGGGCCATGTCAACCTTGTGGACAAGGTAGGTAGGACTGAGATTAGGGTTTCCACAGTTGCCATGGTGTATGAGTATTCAATGATTTCTTGTGAGAGTAAGAAAATGGAGGTATAGAGTTTTGAATCATACATGTAGGCCATGGTTGTTGTGGTGAAATTGTTGCAACTCGTCGATCTCTTTGATATATTACTTTTATCTTAGGTAAGTAGGGGCACCGATCCATTGAATTACTCAAGTCACATATGCCACAAATTATGAGACTATCCAAAGGACAATCCATTGCAAGATGTTTCTTCCGACACCGAGGACAAACTGTTTCTTCATGTTCCTCCCATTTCTTCTTATCCTTCAAAATATCCAATTGTGAATTTAATGAGCTAATGATATGTTAAGAACCAAACATCAATATAGCATAGAAAAACCTCAGGAAAAGTACTCAATGCCATGAAAAAGAGATAATTTCAAATAATAAGTCTCTTCGAGGGGGCAACCTCCTTTTACCCCACTTAAATGTTCAAGTACAAGATGATTCAAAATGAAAATTTCTCCTTGGTATATATAGGAGACTAGGAGGTATAATTGCAACTAATGGCCTAAAGCCGACATAAATAAAATAACATTACTAATATAATATGCCCCAATTAAGGGGTAATGAGCCAATATTAGGGCTTAACATTCCCCTTCCCTTGAGACAAGTGTTGTCCGCAACGCTTTAGTAACTCGGGATGCTTCTATATAAAAGACTCATCTTCCCAAGTGGAATCTTCAGCTGGTAGTTTCCTCCATTTAATGAGATACTCTGAAATGGATCTATTCCTTAGCTGGTGAACTCTTGTGTCAGTGATGGCTTCAAGATCCAATATGATTTTTCCTTCCTCGTCAAGTTCAGGAAATACAGTTTGAACTGGGATCTTGTCACCTATAACCTTCTTTAAGCATGAAACATGGAAAACCGGGTGTACTTATGAAGATGCAGGCAACTCCAATTTGTATGCCATAGTACCAATCTTTTGCAACACCTTATAAGGGCCATAGTACTTTGGTGATAATTTATTATCCTTCTTGACTTGCTTGAGGGA
>JZKD02S2184895.1:379387-393055 GCA_000966675.3 Picea glauca
GCCTTCATGGAGATATGGTTGTTGAATGTATGGCCTATATTAGACTCATCTCTCACTATTCAATCTTCCTTCATGACGAGGAGGATGGGTTGGTTTGGACATGGAATAAGGCTTCAGGTATACTCACTGCCAAACTAGGATACAAAGCCCTTTCTTATAATCTAGTGGATGGTGATAGAAAGTGGTGGTGGCCATTAATTTGGAAATGGAATATATTGAGTCCTTTAAATACTCAAATAATTACATGGTTGGCATTGGCAAATCAAATTCTAACCTGGGACAATGGGAAAAGGTGAATTTGGCAAGGTCTAAATAGGTGTGCTCTATGTAGGGATGATAAAGAGTTGGTAAACCATATCTTTGTTTCTTGTCCTTTCATTGTGCAAGTATGGAAAGATGTGCTTCAGACATTGAATTCTCTAGGTACTTGGGATTTTGTCTCGCTCGAGCAATGTTTGTGGAATTGGGTAAGTAAATCGATGATCGGGTCTTTGGAATATCTTCCTAGCTATATTCGCTAGGGAATATGACTTCAAAGAAACCAATCTATTTTTTATGGCACGGAAGGGAATTCTAGTTTGTTTGCTCATAAAGTCTGAGTTACTTTTAAAGAAATGAATAAGGTACCTACATGTAAACTTTATAGGTTGCATTGAGCACCTATTTTTAATCATTTTATTGCCTAGACTTACTTTGATGGATCTTGTTAGGGGTCTCCAGGGTTCTGTGGAGCTGGTATGGTTTTTTATCTTTTTCCTACTCACTATTTTAATTTAAGATTGGGTGTTGGAACTAGAAAAAATACCTAGGAAGAATTGTTAGCTCTATGGGTTCTTTTATCTTTTTTCAAAGATGAAGAAATTCAACATTTACAAGTGATCGGTGATTCCAAGATAATTGTTGATTGGTTCAAAGGAAAATCCCAGTTAGACAAAATACTTTTGTCTTCTTGGAAACAATGAATTAAGGAGCTTCAAGAGTCGTATGACTTTGTATCTATAGAACACATTTACTGAAACTTTAACCAACAAGCATATGCCCTTTCTAATGAAGAAATTGTTCTTGATGAAGGGATTTTGGTATGTAACAAATTTCTTGGTGAGGAGGCTCTTTGAGAGATACAAATGCATATCTTTTGAAGGATGAGTGTTAGTGTCAAGTTTTCCAGGTTATGGAAATGGTCTCTTGTTCTTACCATGCAAAAAAGGATAAGGTTGAGTCTTTCGAGTTATGTTTTTGAACATATTGATGTATACTCTTGGTAGAAAGTACTAGTATCGGTTGAAGGTTTTTTTTTTAGAATTTTGGCTAAAAGACTACAAGGTCTCTATGAGACAATCAACACTCTTTGTGAGCTGGACGACCTATGTATATTTTTATTTATGTATGGAATAGAAATTATACATATTTTTTCTTGAAAAAAAATATAAATTAGTTATATAATATATTATATAAGTTACTTATATGAGTTGTATAATATAATATATAATATGTTTCTTAGTAATATAATGCATAAGTTAGCTATATTTCTTGTTACATATAATATATATGAACATTAGTTGTTATATATATATGTGTGTGTGTGTGTGAGAGAGAGAGAGAGAGAGAGAGAGAGAGAAAGAGTGTGTAATTATTATATATTATATATATAAGTCTTTATAGTAGATAATTTAAGGTATCATCATTATGTTTTGATTAATTTGAGATTTATTTTTTAAAGAGATCATATAAAATACTCTATATTTAGTATTTCAAAAACATTTATCATATTTCTAGATGATATTACCAAGACCTTAACCACGACGAGGTTTATATGTAGTTAATATTTCCAAATAAAAATATGACACATAAGTATCTTTACATGAGTATCTTTGACTTATACAAATCCAATTCAACTATCATAGTTGACCCAATTTCTTGAAACTCTATTGGTTTTTGAATTCCAATTCATCAACATGGATTTTCTTGTAAGGCCCATTTTGGACCACAAATTTACTCTGATTGATTGATATATTGAAATAGAATGGCATGGATATAAACACACTGTGGAGTGATAAATTATACCATTTGGGATAAATGAATGACTTATAATTATTACAACACAAATTATGTAAATTAAAACTTATGAATATTATTATGTGATACTTGTTCATGAAATTATAACAATAGTGGTAACATAACCTAGGTATATTATAAAACTCTCCCTTTAAAATGTTGTATCCTCGTAGCATGGGAAAAGAACATCTCTTCAGGTGGATTTTTTTTGGAACTCTCTATTGTTAATATTCTAGATTAGGACTTCATTGTTTTTACTTCAAGTTTTATTGATCTTTGGGTGCTTAGTTATGTAAATAAAATGTTGACTTTGGTTAGGTGACTTTGGACATTAGTAAGTTGATCCTTCTTATTCCAAATTTAATATTTTCATGGTTTACTTGTGTCATCGTGTTGATACTTTATATTTTTTGTATTCATCAATGAGTCAACATCTTTTCCTAGAGATACAACTTCATTAGTGATAATTGATGGACCTTCAACTATAATCGAATCTGTAGATATCTAGTTAGCATTAAATTGTTTCTCAATCTTGATTTCATGATGCTCTTCATGTGATAAAACTTCATTAATATTGAAACTAGGATTTTTCATTTTAATTGAGTTTGTGAGGATTTTTTTATCCATGGTTTGGAATTTAACCTTAGAAAACTTCCTTGGTTCAGGTGGATGGGTTAAGGCTTCTTTATCAATAGCTTGTTTCTTGATTTTTGGTGATGTTTTCTTCCCATTGTTTAAATTTTTTGACTAGTAAATTTTTATTATAATTCTATAGGAAGAGATTTCTTCATTTTTATTTCATAGATCCTCACTAATATTTTCAATCTCTTTCTTGTGAGCATTTTTTTATGTGGTTACTTTGTTGTTGAAGCTCTTTTATTTATTATTGAAATTGGTGGACTTTTGCATCTTAGCAAACTAATTTCCTTTGGGATTGTACAATTTCTTCATTTTTGTCGAGAAAAACTTTATTAAATTTTTTTAATTTTTTTTTCCATATTGAATTGTGACATCTTACACATCTTCTAAATATTTTGATGAAGCAATTATTGTGCTATAAACATATACAATATTATCTTCTTCCTATCATTGGAAAATGTCAATTATTTCTTTGTGAAAGCACTCAATGCTTCCATCCATATCCAACCTAATTTCGATTAAAATCAAAATTATAATCTTAAAATCAATATTAAAATTCTCAAATTTAACAAAATAATCTATTTTTTTTTTAAGTAAATGAAAAGGAGATCTCATAATAACTTGTGTATAGATTTTAGAGTCCACTAAACACAATATAAATTTAGGCTTGCTTTTGTTAAGAGACCGACTTTTGTTAAATTATTTCGAGTGGCCTTTACACTTTCTTTGGGATCCTTATTCAATCAATTTTTATTCTCTCAATGACCCGATTAAACCTTTACTTTAATTCCTTCTTCCAGCTACTTTTACGATACCTGGCTGCGTCAGGTTTTTTTGGGAATGAGACAATCTGACCTACTCAGAGACTGTTTTTTTACAACTATTTTTATAATAACTTACATAATTTTATGCAGGAACACATTCACTGTTCCGATGAATGCTCCGTCTATGTTCTCGAACTGTAGGTTTTCTGTTTTTTTTTTAAGATGAGCCAATCTGACGAACTACTCAGAAAGTGTATGAGATTAATATAGAAATTTAAAAAAGACTAACACAGAATCCATGGAAACCCGGCAAGTTAATAAAAACCAAACCTTAACTTTGTATATATAATTGTTGTATGCACGTGAAGGCACACCAGCAGACGCATTGGGTCTGTGGCTCACGTGAGTTTCCTTAAGTTTTTCCGTGGATATCATAACGCCCTGCACAGACATGGTAACTAAAACAAAATTCCAAACTTTTAAAGATTATCTCAAAAATAATGTCCAAGTTTAATCCAATCCAAAAACATGGGGGCCTTTTGAAGGAGTTAATATGCCTCCTTACCCTAAATTTTTTTTTCTCCTCCAGAAGAGGATAAGGAGAACAATATGGTTGAATACCAATCACACATAGAGAAAAATTTAACACATTTAGATAACAATACGATCGAGTCTCAAACCCAAGATCACTCATCACTCCAAGATCCACATCATCTTGGGTTCAAGAGAAAGAAAATACTTCATTTCCCACATCCATATGAGGAAATTTGATAATAATAGTGTGTAAGGAAAGTTGAAAGTAAAAATATGGCTATTATAAGGGTTTCCATTAACACCTATATAGAGTGCAATGTTCTCACTATTAACCTCACTCAATCTATAAGGTTGGCACCTCAACAACTAGATGAAGAAAGAGCAAAGGGACTATGTTTCAATTTTGATTGCAAGTACAATAAGGGGCATACTTACAGTAAGAAGAAATTACTCTACATAGAATGTAAAGATGAAGAAGAATGAGCACTGAGACCCTCTCAATATCAAGAACTAGAAGAGACTACTCCAACCATATATTATCATGCTCTAGTTGGCATTAGAATTCATCAAAAGAATATATCAACAACAGTAACATTGTTGGTTGACTATAGTAGTATCCACAATGTCATTAACTATGAATTAGCCAAACTTCTCAATTGTTTTGCATAAACAATACTAGGGTTATAGTATTAATCTCACTATGGGGGATTATTTCTTGTATAGACCAATGCCTGCAATCCAAATGGATGGTGTTGATGTGGTCTTAAATGTCCAATGGTGCAATTGTTGGGAATAGTGACTTTTAATTTTAGAAATTTTTCATGATATTTTCCTTAGAAGGCCGGGAAATTGAACTCATAGGTATCCAAGGGANAATTTTATGCAGGAACACATTCACTGTTCCGATGAATGCTCCGTCTATGTTCTCGAACTGTAGGTTTTTGTTTTGTTTTTCAAGATGAGCCAATCTGACGAACTACTCAGAAAGTGTATGAGATTAATATAGAAATTTCAAAAAGACTAACACAGAATCCATGGAAACCCGGCAAGTTAATAAAAACCAAACCTTAACTTTGTATATATAATTGTTGTATGCACGTGAAGGCACACCAGCAGACGCATTGGGTCTGTGGCTCACGTGAGTTTCCTTAAGTTTTTCCGTGGATATCATAACGCCCTGCACAGACATGGTAACTAAAACAAAATTCCAAACTTTTAAAGATTATCTCAAAAATAATGTCCAAGTTTAATCCAATCCAAAAACATGGGGGCCTTTTGAAGGAGTTAATATGCCTCCTTACCCTAAATTTTTCTCCTCCAGAAGAGGATAAGGAGAACAATATGGTTGAATACCAGTCACACATAGAGAAAAATTTAACACATTTAGAGAACAATACGATTGAGTCTCAAACCCAAGATCACTCATCACTTCAAGATCCACATCATCTTGGGTTCAACTTATGAGAAAGAAAATACTTCATTTCCCACATCCATATGAGGAAATTTGATAATAATAGTGTGCAAGGAAAGTTGAAAGTAAAAATATGGCTATTAGAAGGGTTTTCATTAACACCTATATAGAATGTAATGTTCTCACTATTAACCTCACTCAATCTATAAGGTTGGCACCTCAACAACTAGATGAAGAAAGAGCAAAGAGACTATGTTTCAATTGTGATTGCAAGTACAATAAGGGGCATACTTACAGTAAGAAGAAATTATTCTACATAGAATGTAAAGATGAAGAAGAATGAGCACTGAGACCCTCTCAATATCAAGAACTAGAAGAGACTACTCCAACCATATATTATCATGCTTTGGTTGGCATTAGAATTCATCAAAAGAATATATCAACAACAGTAACATTGTTGGTTGACTATAGTAGTATCCACAATGTCATTAACTATGAATTAGCCAAACTTCTCAATTGTTTTGCATAAACAACACTAGGGTTATAGTATTAATCTCACTATGGGGGATTATTTCTTGTATAGACCAATGCCTGCAATCCAAATGGATGGTGTTGATGTGGTCTTAAATGTCCAATGATGCAATTGTTGGGAAATTTTTCATGATATTTTCCTTAGAAGGCCGGGAAATTGAACTCATAGGTGTCCAAGGGAAACTGTCGTGATAATCTCTAACAACGTGAAAAAAATGTTAGAAAAGGGATGGCATGGTGTAATTTCACAATCGTTCTCACTAGATGTTCAAAAATCTAAACCCTTTATCCCATGGATCTCAAAAGAGTTATTCACAATCATTCTAAGGTATTTTTGGATATTCCCAAAGGTCCTCCCCTGTTTGAGAGCATGGTCACACTATTGAGTTGTTATCTGGTAGCATTCCTCCCAACATCAAACCTTATAGATACCCCTATGCCCAAAAGAGTGAGATTGAGCATATGATTCAACAAATGTTAGAAATTGTGGCATTATTTGACCTAGACAACGTGATTTCTCTTCATTGGTGGTGATGTTTTACAAAAAGGATTATTCATGGTATATGTGTCCAAATAATAGATATCTCAACAAGATCACCATTAAATATAATTTTTTTGTTCATTTCATTGATGAATTGTTAGATGAATTGTGGGGAGAAATTTTATTTACTAAGTTGGGTCTTTGTTCAAGGTATTATCATATTAGAATGAGGGAAAGAAACATCCCCATAACAACATTTAGAAAACATGAATATCATTATGTGTTTTTGGTTATGTGATTTGGCCTTTAGTAATGCACTTTCTATATTTTAATGTTTGATGAATTCTATTTTCAATCCCTTCCTCGGAAAATTTGTGTTAGTTTTTTTTTATGACATACTAATCTACGAAAAATCTTGAGAAGATAAGGTACAACATATTGAAAGAGTATCAAAAATATTGGAGGAGTAACAACTATATGCAAAGTCCTCCAAGTGTTCCTTTGGGATTCAAGAAGTGGAATATTTAGGTCATATTGTATCTAATGAGGGCATCAAAGTGGATCCTAACAAAATTAAAGTTATGATGGAATGGCCAATTCTAAAAACATTGAAGAACATTAAAGTATTATTAGGATTAATGAGTTATTACCGCAAGTTTTCTAGGAACTATGGTTGAATAAAATCACCTCTAATAACGTTATGGAAAATGATGCATTTTCCTTGATGTATATCAATTTTCTGAGATAGGGAAATTGATGCAACTTCAAAAATTTCACCTCTTTCTTAGAGGTTTCCCGGATCTTAACCCTATGAATTTCTAGTGTTGGGAACATAATGAAATATAAATAAAATAACAGTAACAGCATACAATGTTTCACTTCTTAACAACCCTAATCAGCAAGGAAATTCAAGAGAAAATTTTATGCAGGAACACATTCACTGTTCCGATGAATGCTCCGTCTATGTTCTCGAACTGTAGGTTTTTGTTTTGTTTTTCAAGATGAGCCAATCTGACGAACTACTCAGAAAGTGTATGAGATTAATATAGAAATTTCAAAAAGACTAACACAGAATCCATGGAAACCCGGCAAGTTAATAAAAACCAAACCTTAACTTTGTATATATAATTGTTGTATGCACGTGAAGGCACACCAGCAGACGCATTGGGTCTGTGGCTCACGTGAGTTTCCTTAAGTTTTTCCGTGGATATCATAACGCCCTGCACAGACATGGTAACTAAAACAAAATTCCAAACTTTTAAAGATTATCTCAAAAATAATGTCCAAGTTTAATCCAATCCAAAAACATGGGGGCCTTTTGAAGGAGTTAATATGCCTCCTTACCCTAAATTTTTNAACATCCCCATAACAACATTTAGAAAACATGAATATCATTATGTGTTTTTGGTTATGTGATTTGGCCTTTAGTAATGCACTTTCTATATTTCAATGTTTGATGAATTCTATTTCCAATCCCTTCCTCGGAAAATTTGTGTTAGTTTTTTTTTATGACATACTAATCTACGAAAAATCTTGAGAAGATAAGGTACAACATATTGAAAGAGCATCAAAAATATTGGAGGAGTAACAACTATATGCAAAGTCCTCCAAGTGTTCCTTTGGGATTCAAGAACTGGAATATTTAGGTCATATTGTATCTAATGAGGGCATCAAAGTGGATCCTAACAAAATTAAATTTATGATGGAATGGCCAATTCTAAAAACATTGAAGAACATTAAAGTATTATTAGGATTAATGAGTTATTACTGCAAGTTTTCTAGGAACTATGGTTGAATAAAATCACCTCTAATAACGTTATGGAAAATGATGCATTTTCTTTGATGTATATCAATTTTCTGAGATAGGGAAATTGATGCAACTTCAAAAATTTCACCTCTTTCTTAGAGGTTTCCCGGATCTTAACCCTATGAATTTCCTGTGTCGGGAACATAATGAAATATAAATAAAATAACAGTAACAGCGTACAATGTTTCACTTCTTAACAACCCTAATCAACAAGGAAATTCAAGAGAAAATGTGCCAAAGGGAACCAACAAGTTCCATCCCTCCAGAGAAATCTTATCATGCATAAAACAAATTCAAAGTATGATTGTTGTATTTATTATAGTGAATCTACCTTTTAATCTTCAAGATTAATGTTAAACCACTTAATAAGTTCAGCCTTATGTCAAATCAACAAGACATACTTGTGTTGAAAATTACTAAACCATGAAGATAAAAATAGCTAAAAATGAAATATGTAATAAAACAATTTTGAACAACTAAAAACTTCACATATATATATAGGTAAAGATGAATTCCATGTACATACCATAGTATCACCCAATGCTAGTACAATCCTCTAGCTCTCAAAAACATTTGCTAGGAAAAACCAAGAAAACCCTAACCAACACCAAGGATCTCCAACAAGAAAGAATCATACTAGTGAGTCCTCCTAGGTAAAATATATTCTCTCCTTCATTTTTCAATAACTACAATCTAGGGTTTAATAAAAAAACCCTAGCTCGACTATCCCTAAGGGATAAAACCCTAATTCTAATATGAAAGATGCTTCACAAGCTCCAAGAATCCCTAGCACCTCAAAGACAAGGTAGATAATGTATAAAGAATAAAACCTAAGAGAGAGGGATCAAAACACTCTTCCCACCACATCAATCCTAGGGTTTCCTCATTAAATCCTATCACTTCATATCCAAATACAAGATTAACAACAATGAATAAGTGAAATAGATGGCTCTCTTCTTCCTCTATATATATGAGATTTAAGGGAGGCCAACCATATGCAAGTGGTTATAAACCATTACAAGGAATCTACTACAAACAAGTAGGCCCACACATATGAAGCGCTACACTCCAAGGTTATACATGTCAAGATCTAAGGTGATCTCATACACAATCAAGGCTTCAAGGTGATTTTGTTACATAATATGTGTCCCTGCTCCTTCACCACAACCCCACACAAATTCCATCGATCCTCCTAAATCATGTGTTCCTCTGATTCCACTCCACCTACATGATCAATGTCACAACCCAAACATTTCCAAGTCAACTCCAAACCTCCATGCAAGCATCCAATCAATTGAATGTCATCTAGGGCTCAATGCCCCCCTCCAAAATGTCCAACACTCCTCCTCCAATGCAAGACATCCTCCAAGAAATTAATATGCTGTCACAAGGTTTCCAATGCTCCAAAGAAGAAATCCATATAAGAATCCATTCAAGATCTATCAAATCAAGAGCAAGCCACCTCCACATGTGCATGTTCAACATGGACAAAAAAAGAGCTCAGCGATACACTATGTACTTCATATGACATGGCCCCAAACTCTAAGGGTTAAATGCCATCCTTCAAGTTCCCAATGCTACTTCTCCTAGGTAGGTACCTTTCCTAATCAAGCCACTGACTCCCCTATTGTGTGCAGACAATGGGTTATTCAACACATTGACTAGGGTATCAACCTTTGAAGCAAGGGCCATACTAGATTTCAAATTACGTCAATAATACACCCAAACTAAGTCATCCATGTGTCCATGAAGCATCACCAAGGGGATAGAAGACATGGTGCTCTCCTATCAATGTGACAACACTTTTGGAATAACCCCAAAATATATCCTTTTTACAATAAAATTGTTTTCTATGAAACCCATCAACTCTCTCGGAAATTGAAAACTATAACTCCAATGCCTCTGGAACGCTGAAAGAATATCCATCCATCATGATAGAACATCATACCTACTTTGCAATAGTCACACCCAAAGTATACAGCTGCACAACTTAGCATCCAAGAAATCACTACTCACAAAGTTGTGTCTCTCTCTAAGCAATCAACCAGGCAATCTGTGACTTTGCCTATAGATGGTGAACATGCAAGAGGAATACAAAGGTAACTTGGTTTACACCTGGAAACCGAGATACTCCCTCTTCACCTCTACTAGGGTCTCCAAAAGAACAATGACCATCTATGAAACTAAAGGAACATAACCCTAGATCATTAATACCTATTGAACTTGGAAATCACTCCAAAACAAGGAAGACATCAAGAATAACATATCAAAAACTCCAACATCCCTAAAGTCATCATTATGGTCCAAAATCCTCTAACACCACATCAAGCGCTACTCGGGACATCAAGTAAAGATAATCACATATCTATACAAGTCCAATATAGGTGAATTGTATCCATTATATCACAAGATGGAATCAGTGTACATCTCAGCTAATCGATCTTGAAATATCAATCTCAAGGGGAAAATGAAACAACAACAAAAGAGTCATCATCAAATGTGAACATGAGAATCCCTCTCATGCATCTTAAAAATGCAAACAATTGAAGCAACAATCTCATCACAATCAACTCACTCTATCCGAGAGAATTTTGAAGAAAGAGAAACATCATGGCCAACTCCTACCTGAGAGAATCCAACAACCATGTCCTCGATACTCATCACTATTCCCAACAACTACAATTTCAAAATCAACAATTGATTCCACCACCATAAGTACAGATGCACAAGATCAATAATAGATTAGCATCACACTCATATCTATGATCAGTGTCACCACAAAATTACTTGATGCACAACCAATACTATTCCAAGGGATAATATTGGAAGCTCCCTCCATCTGCAACAATCATTGAGACTAAGAAACGTCTCCATCACAACTCAACTAAAATAGATCAACCAATAATAATCAATCTATCACATAATCATTCAATCCATCCCGAGCTCCAAAAATCAATGAATAATTAAATGGTCAATCTTTCATATCATAGGGATCAATCCACTCCAAAAACTAATATACATTGGAACAAATCAACCACCTATCACAAGTCCTCCTATGTATCATACCTATTTAAATGTAGACCACATACCAACGGTCAATGAAAAAGATCCTCCACCTATCACAAGTGAAAACACACTGACATTTATTAGAACAAATCAACCACCTATTGTAGGTCCTCATAGGCATCTCACCCACTGAAAATAAATCCATGCCATTCATAAATGAAGTAGAACACATTGTTATCCATTGGGACCACCTATCGCGGGTCCTCCTAGGCATCTCACCCATTGAAAATAAATCCATAGCAACCAAGAATAAGGTAGATCCACCACCTCTCACATGGAAAACACACTGGAAATCCTTAGAACAAATCAATCACTTATCATAGATCCTCTAGGAATCACACCTACTGAAAATAAATCCATAATTTCCATCCATGTAGTAGATCTATCACCTATCTCAGGTGAAAAGCATTATCTCATCACAAGAGAAACTACAGTTTCAACCATTACAAAATATCATTGATGTGAGTACTTATCTGAAGCACACTAGGGATCCACCACTCAACAAGCTCTCCAAACTCCAACATTTGAAATACCAATTCCTCTTCACCAAAAGTATGTTCTAAGTTAAAATAATGATTATGCCATGTAGAAATGTTTTGAACTAGGGAAATTAATGCAATGTAAAAAAATTCACCTGTTTTCTAGAGGTTTCCCGGATCTTAACAATTTGAATTTTCAGCTTTAGGGATATTATTAAATATAAATAAAATAGAAACAACAAAAAACAATATTTCAACTCTTAACAAACCCTAATCAACAAGGCAATCCATGAGGAAAGGTACCAAAGTGTGCCAACAAGTTTGATCCCTCCAGGAAAAACTTATCATTCATAAAATAGATCTAAAATTCACTTTATGGTAGTTGTAATTACATATGTAAATATGCATTATCGTCTTCAATATTATTGTTAAATCACTTGGCATTTCATCATTAACTTATGTCAAATAAGCAAGATATACTAGTGGAAATTAACAAACTGTGAAGATAAATATAGTTGAAAATCAAATATGCAATAAGGATATTTTAGATAGCGAAAAACTTCATATATATATATATATATATATGAAGTTCATGTACATGCCATAGCTTCATCCCAAGGCTATTGCAATCCTCTAGCTCTCTAAAACCTTAGCCAACACCAAGGAGCTCCAACAAACAACTATCACACTAGCAAGTCCTCCTAAGCAAGACGTCCTCTCTCCTCCACTTCTCAATAAGTACAATCTAGGGTTTGATGGAAAAACCCTAGCTCCATTGTCTCTAAGAGATAAAACCTTAATGTTGGTACCCAAGATATTCCACGAGCTCTAAAAAAACCCTAGTGCCTCCAAGACAAGAGAGGTCATGAGGTACAAAGAAGAAAACCCAATAGAGAGATCAGAACACTCTTCTCACCACATCCTTTCTAAGTTTTCGTCATCAAACCCTAGTGCTCCATCTCTAAACCCAAGATAAACCACAATGAGTGAGTAAAAGAAATGACTCTCTCCTTCCTCTATTTATATGAAAGGTAAGAGAGGCCAAAAAATACATAAGTGGCCATAAACCCTTATAAGGAACCTACTACAAATAATTATCCCCACACATGAGAAGCACTACACTCTAAGGGTGCACATGTCAAACTCCAAGGTGATGTCATACACAATTAAGTCTCCAAGGTGATGTTGTTACATTAGATATGTCCATTATCCTTTTCCACAAGCCCACACAGACTCCATTGCTCCTCCTAATCCATTTGTTCCTCTAAGCCCACTCCACCTACATGATCATTATCGCAACCCAAGTGTCCCCAAGTCAAATACAACCATTCCATGCAAGCATCCAAGTGATCCAATGTCATCTAGGGCTCAATGTTGTCCTTCAGAGTGTCCAACAATTCTCCTCCATTGCAAGACTTCCTCCAAACAACACATTAACACAAGGTTTCTAACACTCCAAAGAAGAAAGTCACATGAGCATCTAATCGAGGTCTAGCAAATCAATAGCAAGCCATCTCCAAATGTGCATGTCCATCACAAACCAACCAAGGGCTCATCCATACACCACATACCTCATATCACATGCTACAAAACTCCAAGGGTCAAGGGCCCACCTCCAAGTGCCCAGTGCTCCTTCTGCTAGGTAGGTACCTCTCATAGTTGAGCAACCAACTCCCCCATTGTGTGCACAAATGGGTTAGTTAACAAACCCACTAGGGTATCAACCTCCAAGGCAAGGACACCATACCAATGCTCTAACTGTTAGAATATATAAGATGGTGTGCTTGTTTTACCACAATGATACCCTCGTCTCCCAACCACAGGCCGAAGCCTCCCTCCGAGCACCTTAACCTTGACCTGAGAATTCCTCCGGAAGCAAACCCTAGGCTAGATAGCCAAAC
>JZKD02S2184895.1:398941-411763 GCA_000966675.3 Picea glauca
TAGAGTATTTTGCAAGAGCTTGTTGAAGATGGAAAAATTCATACAAGAACCTTAAAATACAGAACAAACAACTACAAAATCAAGCAACTACTAAGTACCTCATCAAGTGGAAGACTCTATCAATAAAAGATGACTTCTTCGTACAATGGTATACACCACTAATCAAGTGTTAAAGAAAACACTTGTTTGAAGGGGCAAAGCGTGTTAAACATTAGATCTTGGCAAATTACATTTCCATTGTTACATTATTGTTGGTGAACGAGACCAATTATTTGTAATTACACCCTTTGTCTCCTATATATACCATGGAAACCTAATTTTAAGGATCATCTCATCTTGTGCATTTGATATATTGTAAATTGTGGTTGGCCCCTCAAAGAAGCTTCTTATTCGTCACTCTCTATCATTTTCAAAGCATGGAATTACTTATTCTTTCTATTTTTATGCTATTTAAGGTATTTGATCCATAAAATCCCTCCCTCTTTCATTGTGCATGATGATTTTTCTATAAAATTCATCTTGTGCAATCTACCATTCTCCCTCCAGTGGAGCAAGTTTAATCTCTTGCATCTCTACCTCATCCAAAACAGCATTAGTTGACGAGACTTTAGTGGCAAAACAATGACATTTCTGCACTAGCAAACAATGCTCCAAAAGTTCTTTGTACTTGCTTTCTCCTCATTTGGGTATTGATGGCAAACAATGCTCCAAAAAGTTCTTTGTACTTGCTTTCTCCTCCAAATTTGAGGATTGATGGCAAACAATGCTCCAAAAATTCTTTGCACTTGCTTTCTCCTCCAAATTTGGAGATTGATGGATTAAAAGGTAGTAGTGGGGGTTTCATATTGCTATGATTAATTTATAGTTATTGATAATTTTAGTATTATATTGCATTGAATAATTCTTTGGATGCCTTAAAAAAAAATGGATGAAGCTACATTTGATATGCATCAATGGGATAAGAGTTCTAGGTCGAACTTGTCAATGTGGAACATGAAAATGTGAGCATGAAGTTTGAGATCATGGAGACTCTATCCACGCTTCATGTTGCTGAATGGCCCACTTGGTGGAGTTTTGCACAACAAAAATGTTTTGGCATTTGGTCAAGAGATAATTATATTAGCACATGGTGAAGTTACGGACACATCACACGTCAAGCTAGATGACTAGGAGCCATCATAGTCATTCAGTCTTGCCAAATGACTCAGAGCCATTTTTCATTTGCATATATAAATAAAAGATATTTCATTTATCAATTATATCATTGGAGGATCAGGCTTTATAAACTATTTTAGAAGAGACTTGTTGATAAATATATGTTAGGTTGATAAAGTTGTGTTATAGGTAGAGATCGACCTCTATAAAGTGTTATTCTATGGAAGCTCTATAACAATTAGACACATTTGCAATTATTATGTAGATAGCAATTGCAAGTCAAAAGGGCCTCCTAAATGGTAGATATGAAATCTAAGCTACTCAAAGATTTATTAGCAATGCAATGATGGAAAAGACATACACCTGTCAACTTTGCCTTTCAAATGAATAATGATTAAAAAACACACGGAGGTCAGGTTTTAAGCTTTAAAATTCATAAAACTTTTACTACATATAATATTTAATACTAAAATTCACAATAATACTCGATATGAAATTAACATAAAATCACATCAAATGAGTAAGACATGACATGATCGGTACTTCATTAAAATATTGCTCGTTTCACTATTTTCTTAAACTACAACCTGAAAACCTATGATGCAACGTTTTCTTTTTGCTCCATACAAGTTGTAAGTATGACATCAACAATAAAGTGTGATTCCGTAACTTTGTTCTGCAACGATTCCTACTTCACCTAAAGGTGAAGAGCTCTTATTCCTAGGCGGGTTAACGTTTCCACCTTCTTTGGGTCATAGCTGGCAGCCTGGCACAAAGTGGCCACTTTGTAATTATGGTTTTTACGAACAAAATAATTATATACTTACTAGATTCCATCAAAATCATCAGATAATGGATTCTCTCGTTGTCATACCAAATCACGGGTGGGGTTAGTACTCTTCCCTTTCTCGGATGCCAAAAGAGCAACGACACCTTCAAACGCTATTTTTATTATTTCACTATAAAAAAGCGAGCTCTTCAAATGCGTGATCGAAAGGCACGGACCACACGTCTCTAACAAATAAACATAATATTCCAATTCCACCATAAAGTTTTTGCTTACATCTCAAGTAATCCCATTCATAACTATTACAAGTCCACCAAACACTGACTCGACACAATTGCTGTTTTCAATGGACCGAATTTTCACTACTCGAAGAGTGAACCGTTAAAACACTGGTTGACCGCAGTGCCAGTCATGACTTCAACAGGTTGCGTGTATTTTACGATTGCATATTAATATTTTAAAACTGAATTAGTTAACAAATACATTAATAAAACTTTATCTTTGAGATTTTAAGGCATTTTAAACCACTCACACCACTAATTTTGAAAAAGCAAACAAATAAAAAAAACCGAGAATAGATTATCAGTAAACTGTTACTGGTTTCGGATTTCGACGGCCACTTTGATTCTGGCACAAATTCGTAGTAACCGTTATAGAACTCGGCATTTCTCATCCTAAAATTTTGGTCCTTCAACATCCGACCAAACCCTCAATTAACCTAATTCGACCAAACGTTCAATCAAACAAAATAATTTAGCCTATCAAATCCCCTCATATTCCCGAATTTACTTTTCAGGAAAAGCGGCTCTTATTCGTATGGCTAACGAAACCACAAACAAACTCCCCCAAAACATCAAATCTAACCAAAACTATGGGCAGTTAGAGATGAAATCCAACCAAAAAGTACAGAGATGAACTGTACAAAAGCATCGGACTGATTCGTCAGCAAACACTGTTAAGAGACATTACATTAAGTTTTTCTTATCATGTTCTGTCAATAAACAGTTTTGCGAAGCAAACATACAGTGGTGTGTAATAACAACTAATTGAAAGTCATATAAATCATGACAACTTCATCTATAAAAACACCATCGTGGAGTACCATTAATATTGTGTGTTCTGGAGCAAAAGGGAAGATCACATTTTTAGCCAGCGTAGCGTATAGAGGGTAAGAGGCTACCAATGAATTAGACACCCACAAAATAAATGTGTGTCCAAAACACATCAAGATTTCTTCTGGCAACCAATACAACGGAGGTGAATTCAGAAGGAATGCCTCACGAATTCGCAGCTGTTAACAGAACCCAAAACCGACATATAGTCACAAGGAACGAATGCAATATAACAAAAGAATGTTCATGCCCAAGACCAAGACCATGTGTATCCATCCGCTTATTACAAAAAAATGGCTGAAATGAAATAAATTGATATCCAAAAAGGGTCAATAAATCATCATCTTCATCGTCAGCGTCATAATCATCATCTGTACTGTGATAAAAATGGCGAACTTCCTGAGCAAGGAAGCCTATAAATCCCCCTAGATAGTAGAATAATGGTGAATCTTTTATTAATCAATCTTTACAACTAACGCTAAGCTGCAAAGATACGAAGGGCAAACCTCGGTTAGAGCCGTAGAATGTGTCATTATGCTGCTGCTGCTGCTGCTGCTTCAATGGCGAGAGTTTTGGTGAGGATGAAAAAATATCTGCGCAGTGGTTCTTCAGAGTACTGACTGCTTTTAGAGAAAATAAGCTCTAAAATGGTAATCATACATAACGACAGAAATAATAGCTGTGTTCAACACAAGATCCCCAAGATCGGCCGAGCTTTCAGGCTGTCAAAATATAGCAA
This sequence comes from Picea glauca, assembly GCA_000966675.3. NCBI lineage: Eukaryota > Viridiplantae > Streptophyta > Pinopsida > Pinales > Pinaceae > Picea > Picea glauca. Next base: position 402,735 of record JZKD02S2184895.1, read on the forward strand.
GCAGCTCAAGAGCTTTAAAGCAAGCCCCCTCACCATCAGGAGCCTCAATTTCCTGCTAAGCTTGAGATGACGAAACGTAGAGATCGTAAGGGGCCCATAGATTATCCAACGGGCAGGGTTTCTTCGAATCTAGGCGCAACCACGGTTTCCCCTTACCACTCCAATGCAGCAAACTCACTGGTCCAGGGTGCAAATTCCGGCAGCTTCCGACCACATTATCCCCTCCTAGCCCGTGCTGATTCCACCTGTGCTCCACCGGCTCGACCATTCCGGCGAAAACTAGGAGGAATGGCGGCAACGATCCCAGCTCGTAAATCCGCTTCTCTTTCTGAACCTCCATCCAGTGCTCCAACTCCTCCGTGTAATTCTTCAGCCGCCATTTAGCCAGATCGATCACCATTACCCCCGTGTTAAAATAGCAGGGCTTCCGGCCTTGGAAGGTTCTGGAAAGTTTTTCGTCTGACCAGAATGCAGCCGAGAAATACTTGGTAAAATTGGCGTGGCAATATTCCGGAGCGCCCACGGTTCGAGCCCCCAGGCTGATGTTCCACAGTTTCGACACATCGTCTACAACAACGAGATCGGAGTCAAGATAAATGACTCTTTCCACACAGGGCTCCAGCATGCCCGCCAAGTAGTTGCGAGCATAATTTAACGGCTGTTCCAGAGCCTGCCTAACGGAAGTGGAAATCAAGCCTTTAACGAGATCTGCATTGAAAGAATAAACCTTGAATTTTAGGTAAGGAAACGTGGATCTCACTAGATTCTGCAGTTTCGTCTCCATTCCGGACACCAGGAAATGAAAGAAGACGTTTTCTGGACAAGAAGCGTGTTGAAGAACGGAGAGCACGGCAGCGATCGAACCTCGCAAGTACTCGGCATCAAGAGTAATCGCTATATGCACATACGCAGGGTCACAAACCGTTCCATTGAGGCCAGATAAGGCGCATTCTTTCCCATTTCGAAATGCCGGTGCCTCTTTAAACGAAAACAAATCGCCGAATGTCAACAGATTCGGAACCGCCGTTAACTCCATAAAGCCCTCTCCGTTCCTGTGGAAATCGAACGGTGACGACCTAATCGCCTCCGCCGGAGACCACGACTGCTGCGAAGGGAAAACAATGACAATAAAAATCACAACAAACGAAAACCCCCACATTCTTATGAACCACGCCATTGTTTCTCTATTAACCTCCCGGCACTTCAATGTCCGCTGCTTGCAGCTGAAATATTTCGAACGGAGCAGCAGGGACGCAAGAAGCACCAGTTCCCTCAGCTCAGCCAGCGTGAATCTCTTCAATTACTCTACCTTTGCAAAATCTTGAAATCCTCTGCGATTCTCTCAGCATTAAAGCCACAAAATGACAAAACCTCCACAAAACAAGCGATGGAAAATGCCAATCTGCAACGGCCCCAGCATCAAAATGCTTAAATGTTTTCAACTAGGCATCTGCCAGCTCACCGTCTGGCAAACACTTGATCCGCCACAAACGAAGCCAGATTTATCCTTATCCCGCTGCAATCCTCAAGCAGCCAGATATTGCTGCAACATATATCGGCAACTATAAATGCAGCATTGCTTCGGCCCACATATTAAAGAGAAATGCACACAACAACGCCTTCCTTTAAAGCACAGAGCTCCAAAATGTCAACAGAAATCTCCAAGAATCCTTCCGTAGGATGAAATTTTCTTTGGATCTGAAGGATAGCCTTAAAAAATAACTGCTTTGAAGATCTATTGCAAGGCAAAATCAACAGAAGCCTCCGATCATTAAATCTTTAGCCAAATCAAGAAATCTGAAGCCGAGGCTCTGCGTAAAATAGGCCAGCAGAGCCGTTTTGGAACAATAAACGCAGCTGGACCGTGTGCACGGTTGTGCACTACAGTCCTCTGCTTTCTTTCGTCTGCAACGCCCCTTCTCCACCATAGAATACAAACAACTAAAATATATATATAATATATTAAAAATAATCCCCCAAAAAATTGAAAAAGCATATGCTTATTTTGTAGTAGAACAAGAAGAAGCCAGAACACCAAAAGGCAGGGTCGATCAATGGATTAAAGCCACAAATTATGAGGAAATCTTGCTTAAAAACCCTTGCTCGCTTACCGAGTTTGAACGTTATCCGGCTCTCTAAACTAGGGTAAAAGCCAGCTGTCTCCCTGCCAAACCAGTACACATGCTCTAAAGCCAATGCTTCCGCCTCCCGTCAAACCTCCTGCTTCTCCGGCCATATTTTAAACTCCGTCGGGAAGAATATTTCGATATACAATATATACGTATTCGTACACCTGCATATACTGTCGACCAGGCTGGCCTCAACTCATACTTAATTGTCACTCCAATGTATTTAAAAGCTGGCCAGGCGAGCGGAGCCTCACGAGTCACGAGTTAATAGCCGGTGAAAGCAGTTTAGTGGACGGGTTCGTCGAGGTCTGATGTCCTCGTGTCGGTTTTCAAGATTTCGACATCGACAACGCAAACGAATGAGAGTGGCCCGGTCGTCCTTCCATCTCATGCTTTGCTTGCATGATGCAACAGGAATAAGACATTTTTCGTGGCGTTTTTATATGCAAAAGTCGACTAAATATTATTCTAATCATTCCATTTCATCGTCCCCAACGTAAAAGGAAAGAGTCGGTGACCGAGTGCAGTCGACTACGTCAGTTGACAGAAACTCTAGGCCTCGTGTCAGACGCTGCCCACGCCCGTTGACGGCCAACAATTGCCCGCAAATTCACGTATTCTTCTCAAACAAGTCATCCAAACTTTAGTTGTGATGATTCTCAAGTGCTACTCATCTTTTAGTAATCCCTAAATTTCCGTCATTTACTGCCGTCAACTGTATCCAAATAAGTTACAGGTTTTTCGCCAACATGACGGAAATTCCGAATTCCACGTTTTTACTTCTTGTTATTAATATTATTCCATTTTATTCCCCTACTTTTATTATCAATATTATTTCATTTTTTTCGCATTCATTGTGGGAAGTTTCAGTGCTAGAATTTGCGAGCAAAGTATGGTCAAATACGAATAATATTTACATAATTTTTTATTAAAATTAAATATTTCTTTAGTGGTTTCGATAAAACTAGGTAACGTGTTTTAAAATTTTCCAATTTTAATTAATATGAACCATTTTGTTTTAAATAAAAATACAATTAAAATTTTAAACATAATATTCATATAATTTTTATTTAAAATTAAATATTTATTAAATTTAAGCAATACGTTTTTTAAATTTCCAATTTTAATTAAATATGAATTTTTTTTGTTTGCTAGTTTTTTTTGGGATGGTTAAATCACACCAATCCTTAACATGGTTGGAATTTTTATCCCCGCAAATTTTCAAAAATGACTTTAACATTCCTACACCTCGAAGACTAATATAATCCATTTTATTTTAAATAAAAACACAATTAAAATTTCAAACACATTATGAATTCAATTTATTATATTTAATTATTAAAATTAAATCTTTATCCAAATTCCAAATATCAAAGTCGTCTGTTATCTTCCACTCTCTTATAAAATTGTCAAATTAAGTTTTAGGATTTATTTACACATATATATTGATGATGATGATAATTAACGTCCACTTAGACTAACCTAAGAAGGTAAGGGACTACTTGGATTTCTTTAGAATTTTGTTTATGTGTTCAAAAAACATTAAGAAAAGTGTTCCAAGATCACCATAGTTTTGTTGAGTTAGAAGGTTAGGAAGGTTGGTAGTGTGACGAATCTTTTGAAATTGAGATTTGATTTGGATATTCTAAGAGAGTGTTTTTCATCTTCAACCCTCTTAGTGTCGAAAAGATGACATATTCTTTCAGCCCAAGGCATTTTAGGAATTATATCATCAAGGACTTAAAACTTAGAAGGATAGGACACTAGCGGTATGACTCACAACCTTTTGATGGTTAGTGATTGAGTAGTGTCGAAACTTGGCTAGAGATATTGTGTTACTGAGTAGGGTGATAGGTTTCACATTATCTTTACTCCAATATAACTGAATCACATGAATGGCACCTCCTCAAATACCCTCAAAGTTTAAGTGGCAAACAAATCATGATCATTGAGAATACTCTCCATTATTATAGATATATTAATCATGATCACTATATTTATAACAAAAATTAACTAAAACACATATACTACATAATATTTAAATGAAAAACAAAAATAAATATAAAATGTCAAACTAAAATACTTTAAAAAAAGAAACTAAGATACTTTAAAAAAGAAAGTAATCATACAAAATTTACTTGATAAATAGGAGTGACTATCAAATTTATACCATAGTCATTGTAACCATAACCCTAACATGAAGGACAAGGACATTTGAGAAGAAATTATCATTGGAAACAATCGACTTTTGGGGCTTAGCTTGTCATTTTATCTAAAGGGTCAACCCCTACATTTGCAAGTGGGACAAAAGCCTTTCATGAAGCCCTTGGCTCAATGTGTATTATTTTCTTCTTTGATGTTGTTTCATGAGTTATTACTTCTCATGGTTTACATTTTTTCTTTTTCATTTTTAACAAATAGTTTTAGGATAAATATCAAACGTGTATTATGTTTTTCTTTGATGTTGTTTCATGAGTTATTAGTGGATTACTATATTCTCATGGTTTATATTTTTTTTTTTTCATTCTAAAAAAATAGTTTTTAGCATAAATATCAATTTGGAGTACTACATTAAAAAGTTGTATTCTCTTGGAATTCAATGGAAGTCATTATGTCATATAACAATTTTGTGAAAAAGATATTTGTACAAATTAAATTTAGTAGAAAGTAAAAGTATTAATTCATTTTTTATTTTAATTTATTTATTTAAAAAAAAACATCCTATAAAGATCTAATTTATTTAAAAACATATAAATCTAAATTTAAATTTAAAGTGAAAATCTCTACATATTTAATAAATTTAAAGTTAAGACTAATCATTGTAACCATAGGGCCAATTCCTACATCTCGGGCTTGGCTAAATCGTTGTCACTATGACCATAAGGTTAATTCCTACATCTCTAAGTGGGACATGAGCCTTTGACATGAAGTTCTCAATGAAAGCTATCTACAATTTAGGGCTTAGCTCACTGGTTATCACTATAGTATGAGGAATAGTGTCTACATCTTAGAGATGGGATAAGAACCTTTAATAAAAACCTAGACTCCAGATGCATTGCTTCCTTTTTAAACTTTGCTTCATGAATCACCAACACCCTCCAAGTTCCCTTATTTGCCCCTTTTGTCTTTGGAAGCCTTGAGACAAATATCCTTCAAATGGATTTCAAACACCACATAGGAAAGTGATGTTCTCATAATTAAGTTGTTGAATCAAAAGGAAATTATGAGACCTTATAAAGATTTTGTTAAAAAACCTTTCATAAATCACATTCACATAAAAATACATATGAAACCCTTTTAAACCTAATTTATGTCATACTTTCAAAACTTTTTAATAAAATTTAATTAATTAAATATATATATATATAATCTATAAATAAAATAATTTCTAAATAATAGATGTAATATTTAAATAATTTAGGTCATACTTTCAAAACTTTTTAATAAAATTTAATTGATTAAATATATATAATCTATAAATAAAATAATTTTCAAATAATAAATGTATATTAATATATATATTTTTATAGAAGATATATATAAAGTGACAAACATCTCAATCAATCCATATTGTAGAACACTTCACAAACACGATCAAAATTAAGAAAATAAAAGCTAAATCAACCCCCAAAAAAGTGACTCTAACCTTCAAATCTCAACTACAGTGCCAACTCTTTAAGCAAGATAAGGACAAAAAAAAAAGTTTCGTAAGAGCTTTAATTTTGCATAATTTTACTCCACAATAACCCTCCTAGAGACTAGTTATACATTTAATCATGAAATTTTAGTTTTATTATGTAAATATTTTTATAAATATTATAATTAATTAATTTAATATATAATATAAATTTAAATAATTTATATTTTTTAAAATTAATATAATTTGTTTTAAAATAATAAAATATCATTAAAAAATTTATGTAATTAATTTGTTTTTTAAATGAAGGAAAATATTTTGTTAGAGATAGAAGCATTCTAGATACACAAATTTATATATAACAAAATGTGAAACTATGAGGTTTGCATAAGTTATAACTACATTTCCCTAACCCCGAACCTATATATATATATATATATATATGAAACTAACTTAATATTAATATTGGTCGTTAGCTTTATTATTAAACCTCTATTTAAAAAAAAACATTGATTAGACTTCAACATTAAGGAACTTGTGAAGAGACATGATGAAGTGAATTTGAGTACCATAACATTCAATGCCACGTGTTCAAAACAATGTCCATTGTTAGCCACGTGTCATGAGTTTGTATTGAAATGTATTGGCCGGCCCTCCCACATTGAATGGCCGATATAAGTTTGCCCCTCCACGATAGGTTGCAATTGCGTAGAGGAGACAACACGTAGCCAGCGCATTCTTATTCAACGCTTAAGGTCATTTATGTTAATACATCTTTTTCTCAGAAGTGTGGAGAATATATATATATATATATATGCAAGCAATTATTGCAAACTTCACCTTTAGTATGTACGTCTAGATGATAAATTATATAAAAAAGGATTGTAAAACATTTGCACGCCATGTGAGAAGAAGGTCAATACATTTGTAAAATTAATATGGATGATTGTAATGTATAAGATGGATACCTCAAATAAAATGAAATGAATTGAGAAGAATCCAAAGAGCATTATACGTCTCCTTGCAGTTAACATCTGGAGTGTGAGACGATTCTTTCCAGAGGAATCCAATGCAAAGAATCTTTGCTTTTGTAGGGCCGGGCAACGTCAAAACTGGCTTGCATCACTAGGCGGATTATATGCCTAACTGATTACTAAAATTAATAAATACTCGTTTATTCGTATTAACTGTTTGCTAAAATTAATAAACACTTGTTTATTAAATATTTAAGTGATAAAAGTATGAGTTCATTCAAGGTGGCTTAAGCCTCCGCGATAATTATTAGTGATTTTTTTATTAGAGTCCGCTTCGGTGAAGTTTACAAAAAAATCACTTTATCACTATAATAACCTTTACTAAATATATCAAGATAGGCATCTCAAATACGAATCTACAGATATTTTCTTTTCAAAAATATTTTAGTAAACAAAACCATATACATACTCCACCTACTTCATTATTGTTGCGAAGCACTGATGATTGATCCCGTCAAACTAGTTTTAAGTACATTTTGTAAGTTAATAACTTTTAATTTTGACTAGGCAAACAAATCATTAAAACCATTTTTTTCTAAACCCAATATCAAAGACATATGTACAATTAATATTACATTTTATATAAATGTTTTGATTTGACATAATCAAAATTATGTCTCAACACTTATAGACATCTTTTGATTACGAATTAAATAATTTTTTCGGATAATTATTAATGAAAGAAATTGAATCATTCATATGCATTCTTTTGAGACTATTAAAAAAATAATTAATAATTATTTTAAGTATCCTACATCATAAAACACCTGTAATATATAAATCTAAATTCAACCAAATCAAGTTTTGATAAATTGATATACAACCATCCATATAAATACTCTACACTTATGGAAAAATCCATCCATTAAATACTCGAAAAAATTAATAAATAAAAAAATAGTTGATCATATATCAAATTCATAATCTAACCTACCCTATCCTTTATTTATTTAAAACAAAATTATATTTTTTTAGGAATACTTTCAATCCCATTAATACGAGATGTGGAGAAAAGCATTTTCATTTTAATATTCTAGTAGAATACATCTATCCATCACCAAAAAAGCAAATCCAAACTCTTCCCGTCCATTCATTCATCACTATCCTCATCCTATGAATACTTCAATTCAATGGTAAGGATAATTAGTCTTTACATTTCATAAATATAAAATAATTGAAGTGTTTATAAGGAAAAATAAATACATTTTATAAGTTAGTGTATACATATTTATAAGAAAATTATGGTAGGGTAAATGTGATAAGAAGTTAATCAAATGGGGTGTAACAAAATTAGAAGAGTTAGTGCAAGTGTGATAGTATTGTTGTATAGATCAAAATATAAAGAAAAACTTACATTTTGATGAATGTTATAAAGAAGTGGACGAAGTCAAGTAAATATGAAGTTGGCATACTTAGGGATAAGCAAGTAGCATAAGTAGGGAATAGATCGGAATCCAAGAGTAATATATGGAGAAAATAACAAGAGAGGGTGCATAGATTGGTACAAGGTGAATACAACATAACTAGAAGATAAACAATGAGATATAAAGCTATACTAATAAAAAGATTTTAAAGAGACAATTAAGAAGGTAGAGAGTTAAGAGATGAAGAACCATGATGATATACAGTTAGAAGATGAATTAGGAGAATTAACCATATCTAGAATAAGTGAATAGAGACTCATATGATAACTAAGTAAGTTAAGTGTCAATTTGGTTTAGTTCAAGTGGTTGGGAGGAATGATTGTTATCCTCCCCACTCAGATTCAATTCTCGTAAGTGACATGTTGAGCTCTTCATGAGTATATTATTGTAATGATTTTGAACCCTATTGTTGATTGGTCACCTTTAATGTCATTGTAAGTTTGTTAATTTATATTAATGTTATTTGTGTTCAATAATTTACAATTTATATTAATGTTATTTGTATCTAATAATTTATAAGTTGTGACATTGCTTCTAACACTTTAAATGTCATTGTAAGTCCGTCAATTTATATTAATGTTATTCGTGTCGAAAAATTTATAAATTATTATTTACATAATAACTAATCTACAAGTCACTATCTCTATGAATACAAATCGTCACTACATAAATATATTAATAAATTTGAAAACATCACATTTTAACTATCTTACAAAATGATACACGTTTCCTTAATATAAATAAAGGAAAATGAGAAATAACAACAATTCAAATATTTTCAGAAAAAAATACCATAAAATACTCA
>JZKD02S2184895.1:449389-463120 GCA_000966675.3 Picea glauca
TATTGATATTTGGTTCTTAACAAATTGTATAACAATCAAACATCCATTGTCATACAACTACAAAACATCATTTGAATCCTTGAATAATAGTAAAATTTCAGAGTGAGAGAGATTAAGATGGAAAAAAGAAAGCTAACTTCCATTAAACAAGATTTCATCAGATCTGATACATCAAAAAAAGAGTAGGCTATATTTCATTAACATCACTAAAAAGGTCTTTTACATTAACCATCCGAGCCTGAAAAATTAAATCAATTTTAAAAGGGTGGGTCAACAAGGAAGAGAAAGAAAGGTAGAGGGTAGAAAACTGTCAGCAGAAGCATTCCATTTGGCATGGAGTCAACACATCCTACAGATCAAAGGCCCTCAAGATCATACCAGACCAAGAGGGATATAATTGATGGATGAAGGTATAATAAATATAACAAAAATAAGAATATCATCAAGCAAATATCCTCTCTGCAAAAATGACTTAAAAGATAACTAGAACATAGATCATGAAAGGAGGCAATTACTACAAATCATTTGAATCTCATGAATCTCTTGCCTCATGAACAACTATTGATATTCAAAGCCCGCAATTACATTCAAGAAATATGACAAGATAAATTATAACAAAGAACACAAATTCTGATAAGCAACTCTTATAAATCTCTAATGGCAGAAATGCTAATTACAACAAACCCCCAGGCTTACAATTGAGTAACTAAACTGCTCCTCTAGCTCTCTCCTCTCTTGTATCATTAATCCAACCCCATATCCAAGAGATCCCTCCTCTCTTAAATAGAAAATAGCATCCAAATATCCTTAGGAGATCGAATCCCATCTCTTTCATTGGATTCTAAGCCTCTAATTTTCAGGAATTTGTTGGAAGTCATTAATAAATTGTTTCCACCTCACTTCATGAAGTCTTTAATGGAGATAAAACTTAGGTGAAGGTGTCCCTTTACATCTAATTGATCCATGAGAATCCATTTGAACCCTCCTTGACAGGTGGAAACCTCCCAACAAGGAGAATATCCAATCAACTATGCAAAACAAAGAATTTGCAACACATTTCACAACACACTGGTGATTTAATTGTTTCTCTCAAATTCCAAACTGGGTTAGGCTGAAATTTGGTCAGCATAGTAAAAAAGGATATCATATTCCTCCAGAAAACATTTCAGAGAAACCCACTTCGTCGTTTTGGTTTTATGATCAAATTTATAATATTAAACACTACAAGAAATTCCATAGCGCATTCTGTAGCGCCCTCCTATAAAATTTCTCTACAGATTCTGTAGCGCCTTTTTTTTGTCTGGCTAGGTGATTCTGTAGAGCCTTTGGTATCACAACTATAGAATATTCTGTGTAGACTATTCCATAGCTCCATGTGCTATGAAATCTCTGTGTTTTTTTGTGTGATGCAACAACTCTTCAAAAACACAAAAATTCTTAGTTGATGGATTATGAGATTGTAGATGCCTCCAGTAGGTGCAATTAAAATATTTCCTTAACACTTCAAATTTGAAAAAAATAATCACCATAAAAAATGGATCATCATCATCTCCAATTTCCATCTTCCAACCAATCTACAGCAGATTCTGCAGCGCCTGTCTGAACTAGGTGAAAAATTCAAATCTTTGATAAAACAATGAGATAACTTTAATCACCAAATCTCAATTGTTTCCTTTTAAAACATGGATGTTGAAAACAATGAGATAGTTTGACACCAGCTTCATAAATTCAATAATGGTAATGAGGGAAGATGCATTCAATATCTTCTACAAAATCTCCCGATTCATCGGTGCTGTGAAATGACCAAATTTGCTACTACAAATTTCTATGCTAACACGACCTTTGGCACTAAGTCTAAATCTCTGAACCCCTTTCTTCTATTTGACTAGAACCCATGATCAAACAAAATTCCAAACATGCACTTATCCAATGATTTCAACATTATCCTGGATCAACGGTCATGAGTTAATATAATTGTGAGATCTATGGTTCACGCTCTTTCAACATAGTGGAGTGGTAACACTTGGCCTCTATGCAGTTTCAATCCTTGAGTGACACGACATTAATTTTTATCAACGGTACTGATTAATAACACAACACCTCCTTAGAATTAACTATCATACAACTTATGGTGCATGATTTCTTCTCCATCGTGGATCTGTGTCCTCAATGGATGGTTATATATTCACTTCCTTGCAGCTCCAACAATCTTTGAATCTTTTCATACTTTGGAGATTGATAGTTATGATTTAATCAATCATTGAGTGGATGGTTCACGGACTCATGTACTCACACATTTTCCTCTTCATTGCTTATCTTGGAATTTAATTAGATCGACAATTTAGATATAATCAAGTGTTTAGTGGACGAACCTAGTGTATCTAGGCTCTTTAGACATATCTACGGTTTGGATTTAATCAACTATTGAGTGGACGGTTCTCATTCATTTCAAACATGGAATTTTACTTAGAATGATTTTGTGTGACGGGTTCATATAATTTCAGACTTGTAGACTCACATATATTCTATGGTGTCATCAAAATGCACCCCAACTTCTGTAGCCTCAAAGATGAACTTATACTTAGAAAATTTTTGGAGTGATTTTTCTCGGGTTCGCGGACTCTCAGACTCACAGACTCACATATCTTCTATGGTATCATCAAAATGCATGCCCAAATTTTGTTACCTTCATAATTAACCATACTTAGAAATTTTTAAGTGATATAGATAGAATATGATACTTATCCATTTTTTGCTTGCTCAATGGACTCATAGAAAGAGATCCGAGCCGTCTGATTATGATTTCATTTGGATCCAATGATCAACATTGTTCTTCGTTCTTTACTGTCAATTCCTGCAACTGACATAGCCAAATACATTTTTGGATGATAAATCCATATTAACCCTTGTTGACATCAATGACAATATAATGCCATGTCCAACATTATCTCCCTTTGGAATTGATGGAAACCAAGTCAAACCCCTTTATTTTAACTAAGTTTTACTGTGTATTCTCTTCCTTTGACAACAATGACAGAAGGGACATTTCTCTGCTCCCCTTGAGATTATGCTCCCCCTAAGATTATGATCATCCTGTCCATATAATCCCTTTTTTTTATGAAGATTTTGCAATTTTAATTAGATATGGAGATTAACCCCAATTTCTGTCTATGGTATTCAAAAGTACTTATTGGTAGAGGTTTTGTGAATATGTCTGCAATTCGCTCTTTAGTATCAATATATTCCACTTTGACTACCTTTTGAGAAACCTTATATCTCATAAAATGGTATTTAATTGGGATATGTTTGGTTTTAAAATGCATAACATGATTCTTAGATGTATTTATGGCACTAGTGTTGTCACAGTTAATAGTGATTCGATGATCATATTTCACTTGTACATCTTCTAGGGTCCGTTTCATCCAAATTACTTGTGTGTAGCAAGATGCAGTAGCAATGTACTATGCTTCTGCTGTAGATAGTGATATGGATGTCTACTTTTTACTTAACCATGATACCAGACTTTTTCCCAGGTAGATTTCTCCTCCACTAGTACTTTTCTTGTCATCTACACTACCAACCCAATATGCATAAGTGTATGTAGTCAATGTACATTTTGTTTTTGGAAACCATAAACCAAATTTCAGGGTTCTTTTAAGATATCTGAATAACCTTTTTACTTCCTTCATGTGAGTTTATTTTGGTGCATATTGAAATCTACCAACTACTCCTACAACCTGCAAGATATCTGGTCTTGTTGCTATTGCATATAACAGGCTACCAACCATTGATTTGTACATGGTTTGGTCTACTCTTGGTGAGTCATCATCTAGGCTTAGTTTACATCCTGTGATCTTGGGAGTGCACATGGGTTTACTATCTTCCATTTGGAATTTATTTAGAATTTACTTGATATATTTAGTTTGGGAAATGAATATTCCTTTATCTGTTTGAGTGACTTGTAAACCTAGGAAGAAAGTCAATTCTCCTAGCATAGACATTTCAAACTCTTTCTGCATTTCTGTAGCAAACATTTTTCTTAGTATAGTAAGATTACTTCCAAATATGATATCATCTACATATACCACCACAACAATCATATCTTTATCCTCAATTTTGATATATAGGTTGTTGTTAATGTTCCCTCTCTTATATCCTTGTTTTTGTAGATATTGATCAAGTCTTGAGAACCATCCTCTAGGGGCTTGTTTAAGACCATACAGAGCCTTCTTTAGTTTGCAAACATAATCTTGATTTTCTATTAATATGAATCCTTTTGGTTTCTCTATATATACTTCTTCTTCTAATGTTCCATTCAAAAATGTCGACTTGACATCCATTTGATAAATTTTGAAGTTTYTGAAGCATGCGAATGCTATAAACATTCTGATGGCCTCTAGTCTTTCTACTGGGGAAAAAGTATCTTCAAAGTCAAYACCTTCCACTTGGGCATATCCTTTTCATACCAATATGGCTTTGTTCTTTATGATCCRTCTATTTTCATTGATTTTATTTTTGAATATCCACTTGGTTCCTACCACATTCTTGTCTTGTGGTCCAGGGACAAGTTCTCATGTATGATTTTTCTCAATTTGATCAAGTTCCTCGRTCATTTATTTTATCCATTATTCACTCTTCCYGACTTATGAWTTTTTTTTGGGTTCTATTATTGAAAGCATTTCCTATTCATAATCAAATMTAAGTTTCCTTCCTGTTTCTGCTCCTGCTTCTTTATCCCCTATAGTTTGATTTTCAAGGTGATTATTTTGAACTCTTTTTKATTGTGCTTTTGGTAAGGGTGTTTCTTCATMATCCTTCTCTTCATCAGTTTGTGGTTCATTCACTTGTATTTYTTCAATATCTTCTTCATTTTGYGATTCACCATATTCATCATCATCACTGGTTCTTATCCATTCATCAATTTTTGTTTCACCTTGAGATTTGATTTTTCTCAATTTTAGATCATCTWTTTTCACATTTTCACTTTCCACTATTTTGTGAAATCTTAGATTATAGAACTTGTAGACCTTTTTGTTAGGTGAATATCCCAAAAATATRCCTTCATTTGATCTAGAGTCAAATTTCCCTATATTATCTTCATCCCTCTTGATGTAACACTTACTTCCAAAGACTCTRAAATGTTTCACAGATGTTGGTCTTCCAAACCACAATYCATAAGTTGTTTTCTCATTGTTATMTCTAATTTTTGCTCGATTAATTATGTGGATTSTTGTATATATTACATCTCTGCAAAATATGTATGGAATCTTGGCTTCATTCAACATATTTCTTGTAGCCTCTTGAAGAGTTCTATTTTTCCTCTCCATAACTCCATTTTGTTATTTCCCGCTTCTTCTTTCCATTTCTTCATCCATTGAGAAATAAAAGAGCAGAACCATCAATTTTTATCCTTGAGATAAGAGCCGATTTTGGTTGAATAATTGTTCATATAGGAGTAAACTCCCTCATACTTAACATTTTTCATAAGTTATTCCCAAATTCCTGGTCATTTTTCCATTAAATGTGCTCACTTCCCCCTATTGCATTATTATTCTAGTTACGTCTTCTAAAATTATTGTTCTTGGTCTTTGAAACCATGAGTTATGAGTTCTAAATTTGTTGGAAACAAACTTTCTTGTGGAGCCACCAGTTTGTTGACGATTAAAAATTGTCAACGAAGTTTCTCCCACAAAGTATTGCTAAAGCTTATTATTATAAAAACTAAATAATACTAGTAGGTGGGACCCCTTTGAACTATTGGAGAGCATATCTGTTCATTTTTTATGTTGAGATGATGTGGGTTTGACTCACATGGTTGATGGATATCTTGTTTGTATTGGTTATAAATCAAGCTTATGAAGGGTTGATTCCTTAAGTTACTACAACCTATGCTATTCATTAATGTCATTACTGTATGTGAATGAAGGGAACAAAACCTCTTGCAAATTGTATAGGATGCCCACTGTTTTGTGATGGCACTGTGTGGGACATTTGATTTTGAACAATGAAATTGTTAAATACACATAAATGATTATTTAGTCAAGTGATTTATGGTTGATGCATCTCCTTTCATAGAATGTTTTATGGATCACTTAATTAATTCCATGAACAATAGTCGTCCTTCTTCCCTTCCATTATTTCACTTTTTGCTAATTACAAACCCCATCACCTCCCATATTCCTTTTTCACTCCCTGTTCTGAGATTGATTATAGTCAAGATAATTTTTGTGATAAAATGGATGAAAGTGGCAATGTCTTGAGTGGATTGCAGTGAGGTTTTATTGGTTTTCTTTACAGTTGATTGTTGTTTTCATTGAGCAGTGAAAATGCTTCTCCCCTTTCATTATATCATATTTTCTCTCAATACAAACCCCTCACATATACCAGAACCCTGTTTCAACTCCCTGCTCCTTGATTAACAATAAAAAAATTTGTATGGATTGGATTGCATGAGTCTGATACATTCTGAGCCAAATCTATTTCATATTTTTAAGAGTTGTCATGTATGGCTAATTAAAATACTACTTTCTAGTCGATTACGCATGCAGGATGAGTTTTTTCAGTCGAGGAAGCCATGGTCGAGGACATAGAGGTAGAGGTAATTCGAACCGAGGCCCAAGAAGGCCTAGGCTCTCCATACATTTTGATGTTGATTCACAAGAGCTTGAAAAATTGTTTCATGGTGGATTATTCAATTGTATTGGGTAGGGAATAGTCCAACCTAGGCCTGAAAGGCCTCCTTTCCAAGCCTCACAAGCACCAGGTATCCTTGTACCTCCTCCGACGTCCCTGAAAATGATGGATGGCAGGATATTGTCCACCTGACAATCTCCCAACATCGTGGCTGGCCCAAGTTGTCTTTGCCTCCTCCTCCGTCGGTTAACCCTATTGCCCAAGATTCCCCTAACCATTCACTAGTGCAATCCTCCCATGCTATCAAGAGATTGAAGTCTGAATCCCACCATGCACTTGATAAAGGAAAATCCATTGTTGCCCCTTCCTCACCCTCCAAAGACTCTAACAAATCCATGTCTTCCCAGATGCATTTGAGGGATGATTGTTCCCATGTGATCAATGATATTAGGCATAAGGGATCTACACATCCAAAGGAAAAATCAGGAAAATCAAGAGGTGACAATAGCAATCAAGGAAGGGTTGCATCACAAACTCAGAAATATGGTTTTTGAGTTTTTATTATATCTATTGTTTTATGACAATTGACTTCAGGGATCTTTGGACAACGTGTTTATTTTGGATATATGAGTATTAATTTTGAAATAATTTCAAATTTCATAAGTTTAAATTGCCAAAAGTAAATATGTTGATGGGAAGCACAAGGAGGTATGTTTTGTTTAACTAATAGTTATGTTATGATTGTTATGATTGCTATGAACTAAAGGGAGTCACAAGGGGTCCCACCTACTAGTTATTGTTTATTTATGACCCTTATTATAATTATTACTCTTCCCCCTAACTAAAGTTAGTTGAGTCTTTTAATTAACTTAACTAATGAATTGGTTCAACTTCTTCAACCGATTTTAATTTGTTAAAAGCAAAAGGAAAGGGAGGAACAAGAGGAGGATAGAAAACATGCTAAGGTTTTCTCTTTGAGTTTGTGTTGAGATAGTTCAGTTTTCATTCATTCATATATTCATCAAATCCTAATTATATTTTTTGATAACAGGGTCTTATTGTAGAAAACAATATTAAGGGATGAATCAAATCATTCAAACACTTGTTTTTTAGAGGTGTTGACATATCTTTGATAGTCTATGTAGACTTGTCTGTTTGTGAATTAATTTTCATGACTGATAAAGGCTATTGTGCAGAGTTGAGTGGGCAACAATATGTGGCAAGTTGATCCATCTTTTAGAGTTCAATTTTGGTTTTCTATCAAAGGTACTTTTTTATTTTCCATCGGGGATGTCTAAGTTTGACTTTGGTCCAAGATTTCTGTATGAGATTTTGCAAAGAAAATGACTCTTTGGTGATTTGGAATGAAATAAAGGATCGCTTTATGTCTCGTCTATCTTGATTATCATCTTTGTGTCTTTAATTCTGGTCTTACATTTATTTTAGCAATTATTATATTAATAAAATTACATAAAAAGTGAATTTCCAACAAGTTTTTTGTTGATAAAAGACTAGCCTAAGCACTCGTAATTAATACTTGTGAGTTAGGATGTTATTTTTGTTGGCTATAAATATAGGGTGATATTCTGGTTTACTTTGCTTTAGCCAAGTAAAGTCTGAAAATTCTTGAGTAAGATCAATTCATATATTTTCCTCAACACACCGATCAAACAACATACATAATAGTGTCACATGTTCTTTCAACAGACTGTACACCGTCCAGTCATCGATATAAACTTAAACAAATTTGTGACTAAATTCTTGGAAGGCTTCTATCACAATCTGGGAAACAATTGTAGGTGCATTATTTAGACTGAAAGACATCGCATTATATGCAAATTACCCCCATTCTATTATGAATGTGGTCTTTCTTTTGTCTTCTTCAGTAATTCTTACTTGGTGATACCCCAAAACTCTATCTGTAAATGAGTAAGACTCTTTCCCCGCAACTTGTTCTAGCACCTCATTAGTAAAAGGTGTGGGAAAAGGGTCATGCACACAGGAAGTGTTAGCACTGAAAGTGACACTTTGACTGCTAAAGTGTAAGCTCAACACCCATCAGAATGTAAAAGATAATTTTGGTTTTGAATAGGTGGATAAACAATATGGATAAAGAAAGCGAGAGGGCAGAAAACTGTAGATCAATAGGCTACACCAATGAGAAATGGAGTCAGAAACATCCTACTCATCTAAGGCACAAAAGCTGCTCAACAAAAAACAAGATTATATGCTAATAAGTGGAAGAATGAAGAAGTAAAACATAAGGTAGAATGTTCACTAAACAAAGATCCTCTCAATTTAATGAATCAACGAATACTTGAATATAAACAATGACTGATGGGAAAAATACAGTAGATCCTCTGCTACTTAGGGATCCATAAATCATTGGCAGCCTTTGATCCTCAAATTTGCAATATATTCAAAATAAGAAGAAATATAAAAAAAAGGGTTACAACTCTTGTAGTTTCAGTGCCTTATCCTTTGGGCTTCTCCCAACCTTTAACCTCTGCAGTCTTCTTTGATCAATGACCTTCAACCGAAACTAAATGCAAATGAAAACCGAAACTGACAAAAATGATGAAAATAATGCTTGTCCAACAAGCTTATTGCACACACCTACTCTAATTATTGGGAAAATGAAGCATTCAAGTTACATGAAGCAACCAATGAATCCATTTCATCATTTTTTCAACTATTTGAATCTTTGAAATGTGCTTCCTTAAGCACTAGAGATAATTCCTACTTGAAGGTACGTCAAAGAAACATTTGGCAATACACTTTCCATTGAAGAAATCAGTGTGCCTAGGCTCACTTGCTGCTTGCAGACATGATGCAAATGGATCCTGAAAAAACATCATCAATACTTTCCCCTGTGACATTGCTTTGTGTAAAAAGGAAAAGTATTACATTAGGTCCTTCCTCCACTGTGTTTGGTTGTTGCATGGATTGCTGATTTTTTGATTCATCCTCAATGCATATGGCCTTGGTCCACTCCTTGTTATGAGGTTTATTAGGAAAAAGGATTAGTGATGCTTGTCTTTCTTTAATTTCAACCTCTCTCTAATGATCACATGGCATTCGATCTTGGATTCTTGATGAAACTGAGCTTGTGTCTTCAGGAGGAATAGGGGGTTTATAGGGAAATTCATCACAATTAGAAGTGTTTGGGAAACTACATTCTTTTGTCTTATCTTCTAATTGTGACAGATATTCATCATAGCTTGGCTTATGGTCCCAATTTTTCAGTTTTTCACCTTCTAAACTTATATTATCATCTTTTTCTTCCTTTTCAGCAAAAAAAATATGACATGAGGGTTGAAACAAGCTATTGTTGCTTTGATGGGAAGGGTATTTATCTAATATAGGGTATTCCGTTGAAATTACAAAGACAACTGAGAGGGGGGGGGGGAATCATTTGTTATTGAGCTTAGACAATTTCAAGTCTATTAAAACATTCTTAATCTTTCTTCAAGTGATCATCAACATTATACAACATATGGACAGTAAAAGTAAAGAGCATCAGTCACACATAAGGTATACACAGAGACAGATTTTCACGAGGAAACCCATAAAGAGAGAAAACCTCTTCTTCAAAATGATAGGTAGTCTTTTAAGTTCTATACATCATCTATAATTGAGCACCAACTCAATGTGAGGCTGCTACCTCTGTTTTACAAGCAACAACTTGTTTGAGAGCACCGAATCTCTTATTTCTCTAGCACCCACTAGAAGGAATTACCAACTCCCCTAATTTTTCAGCACCAACTGGATGGAAGCACCAACTTCTAGTTACACAAGCTCCAACCTATATAACAAAGAACACTTGTTCTCCCTTGCACCACCCTGCCACCCTGGTTTCTCTGGCTGCAACCAGATGGAAGTTACAATTCGTTGTGTTCAAGCTCCCACTTGAACCTCTGAGGACAACAGTCCGCCCTAACACGTCCCAACCACCCTAGAACATGAATGAATAAATAAAAAGACAACTACACAGATATATCAATTCTTACCAATCTTTCTTTGTTCTGTAAATATGGTCTTCTTCTAACTATTATGAAATTCTTCTCTTCCTTTGTCTGTTTTGCAAATCTGCTGTGCTTCAACTTGTTTTGTCATTCTTCTCTGATCCAAGTCTTTTCTTCATCTGTTACTCTTCTTTGATTTTTATTTCACACTGCGCATATTCTCAGTCTCACACTGCACATTCTATGATTTTCCCTTTCTTACAGTTTCATTCATTTTTCATCCAGAATGACCCCACACACACAGTCTGCCTCTTATTCTTTTATACACCACACCCACAACTGTTACACTTCGAATCTTCTAAGGAAAAAGAAAAACCAACCATCCGAGCAACTAAAACGCCATGTTACGTCAACCGATCGACAATCATGAGTCTGTTTCGCTAACAGATTCGTAACTGAGTAGTTAACTGTGAGAGAGAATAGTAACCCTTCAATCATATTCTAGTTTAACTGCTCCGTTGGATGAACTTTATTAACATTGCCTTTAAATCTGGTTTCGACATTTCGACAATCCTGTGGCCGAGTGTCTCGATACTTCATGTCGCGAATTCGCCTTTCGTGAGTTTGGAGATGAGGCATCTTGACTCTCCATGTCACGATCCTCAAAACCCCGAGATGGAGTTGAGATCAATGGTCCACGTCTCGATGAATCTACAGTCCAGATTTCATCGTGAATTCGCATCTCGCGATTCCTTCGATGGAGGTCCTTGTCACTCCAATTTGCGATAGGCGAAGGTCCGAGTTGGAGCTTAGTTCAATGGTCCAAAACACATCGTGAATTGACGACTGGGATTAAATCACGATTTCAATGGTTTTGTTTCTTACCTCTCCAAGTCACGATAGGCGAAGCTTCGAGTTGGAGCTCAGATCAACGATCCAAAACACATCGTGAATTGACGGCTGGGATTAAATTGCGATTTCACATATCACGATTTCGACGGTTTTGTTTCTTACCTCTCCAAGTCGCGAGTCACGAAACTCCGAAATGGAGTCGACGAACCAGATCAACCTTGATTTGACAGCTGCGATTAAATCGCGATTTCTCATATCACGATTTTAATTGTCATATTTCTTGCCTCTCCAAAATGCGAGTCGTGAAACTCCGAAATGGAGTCGACGGTCTAGATTAATAGTCCCGATCAACACTTGATCTGATGGTCATTGGGAACCTGCATCCAAAAAAAGAATTTGCAATCATCCTCCTTGAATTTCAAAAATGTACACTCACTCGGGGGTTTCCTGGACCTTTTCAAATACAACTTCATCTGGAAATACAATTTGACCAACTTCTACCACATTACTTGTTCGATTAAGCCATTGAAAGTGCAACAAACTGTCATCTCCCCTAGCTACATGAACAAGTCCTTTCTGAGTATCTAGCACAACTCGTGTCCCCTCTAGAGACATCATTCCAGCCCGAACTCCAGTAACCATGAGCGCTAGACACGACAATAATAGCTTTGAAATATTTCGTTAGTTGAAAAGGAAAAGATGATGCATTATAGCATATGGAATCCATTATGACCAAACCCTACAAATCCTTCCTGCAGTGTCTTCTCATAATGCCCATCTATTTCATACTTTCTGTACTCATGCCATCTTCACTATTGTACTTTCCATCAATGACAAGTATACAAGCATGCGTTATTTGTTAAATATTTTCCAACATTCTCCCCCTTTGGCATTGATGGCAACTCAAGCATCCACATGCATTCAGACTCTCCTCCCGAACTCTTTTCTCCCCTTTGACATCAATGTCAAAGAAGAAACATGCTCGCCCTGATCTGTTGCAAAACATACTCCCCCTGTCAACTATGAACATCTTGGAAATACACCATATATTTAATAAGTACTCCCCCTGACCAGGTGAACAGATTAGACACAAGAAATTATAACCCCCAAATTTTGACGAAGATATCCAAAAGGGGTTGCTGCTAATGGTTTTGTAAATATATCTGCAATATGTTCTATAGAAGGTATATAATTCAGCTGAACAATTCTGTTTGTAACTTGTTCTCTGAGAAAATGGTACTTTATTGGAATATGCTTAGTCTTGGAATGAAGAACAGGATTCTTGGAGACACTAATGGCACTAGTGTTATCACAGTGAATTGGAATGGGGTCAGTGTAAGTTACCTTCAGATCTACAAGAGTTTGTATCATCCATAAAATTTGTGTGCAGCAAGTAGCAATGACAATGTATTCTTCCTCAATAGTGGATAATGAAATGGATCCTTGCGTTTTACTAATCCATGCAACTAATGAGTCACCCAGAAAGAATTCTCCTCCACTGGTGCTTTTTCTCTCATCAACACAATTTTCCCAGTCTGCATCTGAATAAGAAGTTAACTGGAAATTCTGATTTCTAGGATACCACAGACCATAAGTCATTATTCCCTTCAAGTATTTAAATACCCTTTTGACGACTACCAAATGACTTTGTTTAGGAGTAGACTGAAAACGACCTACCATTCCAACAACTTGCATTATATCAGGACGAGATGCTGTTATGTACAGAAGACTGCCTATCATAGAGCGATATGTCCTTTGATCAACATAAGGTGAGATATCATATTTACTCAGCTTGCAACCAACCACCATAGGTGTGCTAACTGGAGAGGAATCTTCCATCTGAAATTTCTTCAACATCTCTTTCAAATATTTGTCTTGAGAAATAAATATTCCTGCAGAACTTTGTTTTACTTGTAAGCCAAGAAAACATGACAGTTCTCCTATCATGGACATTTCAAATTTTGTTTGCATAGAGTTGGCAAACCATTGGACAGATGATTCATTAGTACAGCCAAAAATAATATCATCTACATAAACCAAAACAACTAGTAAATTATCACCTTCAGACTTAATGTAAAGGTTACTATCAACAGTACCTTTCTTGAACCCTTTTTCATGTAAAAATTTGTCCAGTCTATAATACCAAGCTCGTGGTGCTTGTTTTAATCCATATAAGGCCTTCTTCAGCTTACAAACATAATTAGGATTATCTGTCAAAGAAAATCCTTCAGGTTTCTCCATATATACTTCTTCCTCTAGATCTCCATTAAGAAATGTTGAC
>JZKD02S2184907.1:0-31897 GCA_000966675.3 Picea glauca
CATTAATTAAAAGAGCTCATCATAATGAAGATCACAATCTTACGCAGAGGGAGATTGATTTAGCATATGGTTTAAAAGATAAATAGGTAAGCATATAAAATTTTACCCGCACTTTTTGCTATTATACAAAATGTTAAATATGTATTATTTTTTAATATTTATTAAGTTTAAATACATTTATTAATTATTAATTTATTTTGTACTTGTCGGGAATATTGCAATTGAAGCACCACAAAGCTATGTGGTATAATGGTCGAAAATTTCACATCAAAAGGGTGGATGACACGAAGAAAACTGTCGATTAAGGGATAACTGTAGTGTTTCAAGTCACTAATGTTTCTTCTAGAAGTGACAAGCATCCAAGACTAACAAAAAAATAGATATTATGGATATTTGGATGATATAATCGAGTGTGACTTCAAATCCTTCAAGATAATTATGTTTGAGGTCAAATGGTATCGTTTACAGATAAATGAACGTGATGTTGAAAGAACTGTTATTCAGCATGACAATGGTTTTACCATGGTTAATACAATGACATTTGAGCCGGGTCTAGAAAGTTATGTTCTTCCAAGACAATGTGAGCAGGTATTCTATTGCGAGGTTCCTGGTAAACTAGGTTGGTCATTTGTTGTTAGATATAATCCAAGAGAAAGGACTATAAAGTATAATGTACCAGAAGTAGATGATATTCAAGAACTAGAAGGTGATACAAAGGAACATGAGGAGGTAGACCGTGTATCATCATATGATGAAGTCGAAGACGTTGATCGACCATATGATGTATATGATAATGTTCTCGATGATGCTATATCTGATTATGATATTATGGAAAATTATGGCAGTACTGATGATGATGTTGATATGGCCAATCCATTCAACAATGATTCTGAAATACCAGATGATGATACAGAATATGATGAGTTGGATGAAGAAGATCAATGACATTCCTACACGTGGTGAGTTAGTTTCATTAAGCACTTTAATTTGTACTATAGATCTCTGATGTCGTTTTTCTTTCATGTAATCTTAGTGTCGTTTTTAATTATAGTTGTTGAATCTAGATAGATTGGGTATTGGGGAAATGATAATGTTCATGATGAAGATGATATTGATGATGTTGAGTTTGATGAAGAAGAAGATGAATGATATATATAGGTATGTGATTTATATGATGATCTTTATATGTTTTTATTTTGTATAATATAGTATTTTACATGTTCTTTATTATTTCAAATTGGGTATGGGGAAATTAAGAGTGATGTGAGGGGGGGCGGGATAATTAGAGATTTTTTTTCCCAGTAAATATGGATGCTCATTAGGTGAGAAGTGACCTGTGAATGGGGCCAACAGTGACCTGTGAATTAGGCCAACGTTGAATTTTTTTCAAACTGTTTCTGAATGCATTGTGTTATCACTCCACGAAACTCCTTAGGGTTGTAGGCTAAGGATGCTTGGTAACTTAGAAATAATGTGTATATATGCTTGGAACAATGGGGTATTTAATGATTAATGAAATAAACAACTCATCACACGTCTAAAGAAACAATGCTTTCAGGAAATAATAATCAGATCAAGTAATTTGAAAAGGGAATGAAGAACACTATTCTTGATTGCCAAATACAAGTGAATGTAGGGATTAATACAAGATAGAGAGGAATCCTTTAATTTCAAGTCTATGAGCTCAATAAAGAGATAACAGTCTTCATGAACTAAAATAAACTGAAACAAAGTATAGAAAAGGAAAGACGGACAACTCTGATATTGAAAACGAAAGGAAACTGAACTTTATTTCTGCAAAAAGAGTCTATACATTGGCACAAAATATCTCAGTGTTTGAACCCTTGTCTCTTAGAAAAAATAGGCATTTATAGCCTCTTGCAATCAGTTTTACAGATACTAAAAACATGGATCTGTGTTTAAAAATAGCAATTCAAATCTAACTAAATAACTTTGATAATAAAGGCTTGATAACTAAACTATCATTCGAATTGTCTTCATCTCAAAAATTCACCATATGTGTCCTTCAGCTTCTGGAATCCATGGTGTCATGAAACATTTTTAAGCACCTGTCTTGGCAGCTAGATTTCTTCAAGGTTCATAGTTGAAACTTGGGGAAACTTGTTTGACATGTGGTTCCCAAAATTCCCTCGAATCTCTAATGCAGAGTCCTTTGCAGGCGAGTTGTTATCCCCTTAATACCCTGGAATGTCTTTATAACCTGTGAAAAATGACCTGCCCCATCCTTAGCTTTCAAAAATGATTTTCCAGCTTTCACTCGCTAACTCGCTTTATATTTCGTTGTTTAGCTGGTGAAAGCGTTGTCATTCACCAGCTAACTGGTCGCAAAAATACGATGTGCGCTGGTGAAATCCTTACCTGCACCCAAAATGAGTTTTCACCTTCAAAACTGTGATTTTATCAAAAACTCAATGTGTCTCTGATTTCTCTCCTTGCATGTTTACAGAAACCTGAGCAAGTACTTTCAAATCTGGGTGGGGCTTTTACCTTTGCTTTTGCTTCAATCTTCTGATTTTTCTTTTAAGGCGCTTTGCTAGCCACCATAGACTATTGTAATATTTGGTGATATTTTGTTTTCTCTTCTTTTCCTTGACACTTTCCCGAGCCAGTCTTTCAAATGCAGCATTGGATTTTGCAAAGTTATCAGACAAATTCTTGTATCTTTCTTTGATTACCCATTCTAAGACCTCATGTTGAGCGATTACCTCTTTAAGATGCTTGATTTTCTATGTTTTCTTGAACTTGGTTCTCTTTGATGTTTCTCCTTCCTCAGTGTGAGTAAAGGTCTCATAATTCTGTGCAAAATCAATTGAGTGTTCAAGACTTTTGATGACAGGGCTCTCATCTTCCTTCTTTCGTTTTGAGTCTATGTAGGGAAGGTTTAATATGTTTGTTCTCTTCTCTGTAGGCTGCTCTCTAGGCTTCTCTGTAGTAGTTTCAAAATTCAATCTTTTCTTTGACCTGTGAGATTTCACACCAGAGATTCTATCTTCTGGAGGTCCTGGTAGGGTCCTCCTCTTCATTGAACTACTTTGAGGAGTCAAGTGTTTCTTACCACCTCTCCCCTGTTCATTTACAGGCCGAGTCTGAGTTTCAAAGCCCTCCCAAAATAGAAAATGCTACCAGCTCCTTCCCTACTGTCTTAATTCCTCTAGAATGATCAATTTAATAAGGCCAAAGTGGCACAGAGAATTCTTCATGCTTAGTGGTTGAGCCTTGATCTTTTTAAAGACCTTAGTTAAGCTCTTGTGTAAGAAAAAAGGTAAATTTAGGAGAGTTTTACTTGTGAAATGGTCAAGGAGCTTGAAATGATACATCATGAGTTTGTCATACCTGCCCTCCGAGGTTATGTATATTTGGATGCCCTTAAATATATCCTTCCAGTCATCTTTTAAATAGGAAACTGGCATGCTCTTCTTCCATGCATTATGCTTGAACTCTTCCTTCAAATAAGCTCTGAAGTTTAAGTTTTTGGTGGCAGTGGTTTTGAACCAACTCTGGCCTGATCTAGGTAGGCTAGTCGTTGCAGCAATGGCAACTTCATCTACAATGATCTCCAAGGACCCAACACGAGCCTTATTCCCATCAAAAGTTTTGGCAAAAGCCTTTGTTGTTGACTGGTGAAAACCGTTTTGCAGCCTCTCAACAAATTCGATGTAACCTGCATTTGAGAAGTGTTTATGTACTTCTGGATGCGTCTGTAGGAAAGATAGGTTGTCTAGTTCTTTTCTTAACAAAGACCCACTGCATCTCCTCACCATTCTGCAACCCAAAATCTCAAATGATTCTGCATACACAACACAGTAAAATGCTATTCGGGTCGAGGTCTTGCACTGTTGAAAGCACTCGGGAGTCGGCTCTGTGTTTCAAAATTAGAAACTTAGCATACATTTGAAAGTTATGCGTGTTGGGGAAGCGATGAAACGATTTGATGTTGTCATCCAGATAGTACAACCTCTGTACATGCGTTAATGGATTCGAATTTTCCATTCCCAATGCCATGATTGTGGAGCATGATTTACTGAACCAAATTCGATTTATAATCCAATTTGGACGTGCAACTCGAGTTTTCATGATTATACACTTTCACCAGCGCATCCTTCTTTCTTGCATGACATGAGTTGATCACATCATCATTTGATTTTTGAAACATGGATAAACGCACATGATTCCCGCTTTCTCCAGCCAACGGCCCATTGGAAACACTCCTTAGCTATTGAAACTCATCGCTTTCACTAGTGCACCACCCCATGAGAAATGCTCCTTAGCTATCGCAACTCACCACTTTCACCAGCGCACACCCGCGGGAAACGCTCTTTCGATATTTGAAAGTCTCCGCTTTCACCAGGTAATGACCTGTGAGAAATGCCCCTTAGCTGTTGAAAGTTTCCACTTTCACCAGCTAACCATCATCTTTTAAGCACACATTAGCTGTTGAAAACATTTTATGAAAATTTTAAAGAGAAGACCTTTATGGGTCATCTTATTTCTAAGACAAAAATCAAAACCTAAGTCTTGCAACTAGAAAACCTAAAAAATAATTTGAGAAAACTAACAATAGCCATGCTATCCACCACAAAATGCGACCATAGGAACGGGTTCATTTTGGGAGCTAACATTTGGCTCCAACTGGGATGGTCATCTCCCTATTAGGTGACCAAGAACCTAGCTAGACTCAATAGCCTTATTACAATTTAAAATAGAAATTTAAAAAATAGTTTTGCTAGTACCATTGGGCATGGAGTTATTCAAGTGAAATAAATAAAGAAAACATAACTGGAAAAGAATATGTACAAGTAGAATAGGGCTTCAAAGGAAGCCTTATGAGAAATAGATCTTCAGGAAGCGCCCGTTGAAAGGGCCACCTGCTATTTTCTCACCTGAAAGAGTTTGGAGAACAAAGGTATTGTTCTGCTGCACCGTTGTTATGACAAAAGGACCTGTCTAGAGAGCCTCAAATTTGTCGTGTTTCCCCTTCTCCTGCCTTGCTGCATCCCACTTTAAAACTAAATATCCTATTTTGAAAACATTTTATTTGACTTTCTTATCGAAAGACTCCTTGATTATCTCTTGATGCAATTATGTTTTTTCCAAGAGCTTCTCTCTATCTTGCTATAGTTCTACCAGATTATGAATTCTCCAGGTCAGATCACTAGATTCAGAATCAGTTTCTTGTAAAAACTTTGCAACCGACAATGCAAGTTGAACAGGAAATATGGCTTCAGTACCATATACCAACTTGAAAGGATATGTACCAATCGATTTCTTACATGTAACCCTGTCAGCCCATAAAGAAAGCTTCATTTTGGAATCCCAACCTCTGGCATTTTGTTCAAGCATCTTCTTTATAATTCTGACTAAACTCTTGTTGGATGAATTAGCTAAGCCATTCCCTTGCGGATAGTAAGCTGTGGAATGTACCAGCTAAATTCCCATCTCTTCACACAATTTCACCAAGTGTTTATCTTTGAATGCAGTAGCATTATCGATGAATATTCTCTTAGGGAAGCCAAATCTGGAAAATATGTTTTCTTGCAGAAAGTTTATGATGACAGTATGATTGGCGTTTCGGGTGGGAATAGCCTCAATCCACTTTGTAAAGTAATCAGTGGCAACCAGGATCCACCGGTGCTAACCAGTAGAAGGTGGATGAATTTCACCTATGAAGTCCAGGCCCCACTACTGGAAAGGCCTTGTGACCACTATAGGTTTGAGAGGAAGAGACTTCAGTTGTTGTTTACCCTTGAATCTTTTACACTTGTCACATGTTCTCACAAACTCATACACATCTGAAAATAATGATGGCCAGTAGTAACCAGATCTTAAGATTTTGTGTGTAGTGGTTTTCCAATGGTGATGTCCCTGGCATTCACTATTATGAAATTCAATCATAACCTTAGTTGCTTCTTCTTGGTTTACGCACCTCAACAATAAGCCTATGGGATTTTTCCAGAACAACAAGTTGTCATTGATGCAGAAATTTATGGCTTTGAGTTTCAGAGCCCTTCTTTGAGTTTTTGTCAAATCTGATGGGACTGATAAAGTTTGAAGAAAATGAATAATATGGCTGTACCATTTTCAATCAGCTAAGTGAGTTGAGACTTGCATTTCCTCACCTTCTTTATTCTCTGAATACTGAATATTTTCTGCATTAATACTCATTAAATTTATTTCAAGCAGCCTGCAATTTTCCTCTGCCAGAAGTTTAGCAAGGCTTTGACCTTTCACAAGTTTTACTGGTTTGATTTCAACATCAAATTCAATCAACCTTTCTATCCACTTACTCCTTTTTCCATCTATATCAGGTTGGACAAGCACATCTTTAACTGAACTGGATTGAACGAAAGCTATAACCTTTGCCTGAAGAATGTAAACTTTGAAAGCTTTCAATGACTTGACAAGTGCATATGCTTGTTTATCCAACAATTCAAACTTTACCTCTGCATCCCTCAAGACCTTACTGAAGAAGGCAACTAGCTGCTCCTGATCATCGACATTTTTCTGCAAGAGTACTGCTGCGATTGTATCACTTGAAGCAAATGAAAAAATGTAAAATACCTTGGAGAAATCGGGGCTGATCAAAATAGGGGCTGTTGTGATGGCTTCCTTGATGGCATTGAATGAATGTCTAGCTGCTTCAGTCCATTTTACCTCAGAGTCCTTTGTTAACATAGCAGTGATATGCTTTGTGAGTTCATCGAAATTTACTATAAACCTTCTGACAAAGTTTATAGTCCCAAGGAAAGACTAAATGTCCTTCTTTGATCTAGGAAGAGACAAATTTTTAATTGCTTCTACCCTCTTTGGGTCAATTTTTACCCCATCAGCTAAAACAATATGCCCAAGTAATTTCCCTTCCTTAAGTGCAAAATTTGATTTTTTTGGATTAAGAGAAATGCCATACCTTCGACATTTCAGAAATGTCCTTTTTAAGTGTTGCAAATGAAGTTCATGGCTTCTTGAGAAAACGGTGATATCATCAAGATATATCAAGACAAATTTATCTTTCTCTCCAATGAAAGCAATGTCCATTTCCCTTTGGAATGTCGCTCCTGCGTTCATCAATCCAAAGGGAATCTTCTCATACATAAATGTACCCCATGGAGTGGTAAAAGCAGTATTTTCTTTGTCATCTGGATGGACAACAATCTGGTTGTATCCAGAAAACCCATCAATAAAAGACATCACCTTTGATCCTGACACCTTCTGCAAAATATGCTCCATTTTAGGCAGAGTGTAGTTGTCCTTCCTAGAGCACTTATTCAAATTTCTGAAGTCGACACAGATTTTGATCTCCCCATTCTTCTTCCTGACCGGTATGAGATTCACAATCCATCCTGAATACCTGAGGGGGATGATGATGCAAGCATCCAAATGTTTTTTAATTTCCCTTTCCATTGTAGGCAACAACAAAGGGTTGAAGGATCTAATCTTCTTCCTGAATGGTTTGGTGTCTTTATTCAAGGGAATCTTATGCTGAATCACCTCTGTGTCAAAAGTCTTCAAGTCATCATACTGCCAAGCGAAGATGTCCACAAACTCCTTTAGAAATTCTCCATAATCAGCCCTTTGTTTTTCAGTCAAATGTGAAGCTAAGTTGACATGTTTAGGATATTTCTCACTAGACACATTGTCCTGCAAAACTTCTTAATCTTTTTCCCCACTTTTCAATTTGATAGCCACATCATTGTTATCAAACAACCTTTCCAACGGGACCAAACCTTTAGGAATTATGTTGGTAGACAATTGAACTATTTAATGTGCTGCGATTTTGCTTTTGAACTTTGGCTCCTCAATTTCATGGTCATGTTCATTCTCCTGATCGATCTGCAAATCTGCAAACTCATCTATCACTGCAAGGAATCTAGTGAGTTCAGCATCGTCTTCAAAAACCTTCCAAAATTTTACATTATCAGGGAGAGAGGGCCTATATTTAACTTGAATTTTGTAAGTTAATTTATGAGGCAGAGGGGGTATGAATGCACAAGAAGACACCACTAATGAATCAGACAATTCATTCATTTCTCTAGGTACATATGCAATTTTAAAATCTGCAAAATTGTGAATTGCCTTCAACACTTCATCTCTGTATGCCTTCAGCCTGACATGCTTTGCTTGAAAGGACTTATTCACCTACTGAATAATCAAATCTGCATCTCCAAACACCTGCAATTTTTTAATCTTCCTCTCTTTGGCTGCATTCAACCCCAAAAGTAGTNCTCATTAGGTGAGAAGTGACCTGTGAATGGGGCCAACAGTGACCTGTGAATTAGGACAACGTTGAATTTTTTTCAAACTGTTTCTGAATGCATTGTGTTATCACTTCAAGAAACTCCTTAGGGTTGTAGGCTAAGGATGCTTGGTAACTTAGAAATAATGTGTATATATTATTGGAACAATGGGGTCTTTAATGATTAATGAAATAAAAAACTCATCACACGTCTAAAGAAACAATGCTTTTAGGAAATAATAATCAGATCAAGTAATTTGAAAAGGAAATGAAGAACACTATTCTTGATTGCCAAATACAAGTGAATGTAGGGATTAATACAAGATAGAGAGGAATCCTTTAATTTCAAGTCTATGAGCTCAATAAAGAGATAATAGTCTTCATGAACTAAAATAAACTGAAACAAAGTATAGAAAAGGAAAGATGGACAACTCTGATATTGAAAACGAAAGGAAACTGAACTTTATTTCTGCAAAAAGAGTCTATACATTGGCACAAAATATCTCCCAGTTTGAACCCTTGTCTCTTAGCAAAAATAGGCATTTATAACCTCTTGCAATCAGTTTTACAGATCCTAAAAACATGGATCTGTGTTTTAAAATAGCAATTCAAATCTAACTAAATAACTTTGATAATAAAGGCTTGATAACTAAACTATCATTCGAATTGTCTTCATCTAAAAAATTCACCATATGTGTCCTTCAGCTTCTGGAATCCATGGTGTCATGAAAAATTTTTAAGCACCTGTCTTGGCAGCTGGATTTCTTCAGGGTTCATAGTTGATACTTGGGGAAACTTGTTTGACATGTGGTTCCCAAAATTCCCTCGAATATCTGATGCAGAGTCCTTTGCAGGCGAGTTGTTATCCCCTTAATACCCTGGAATGTCTTTATAACTTGTGAAAAATGACCTGCCCCATCCTTAGCTTTCAAAAATGCTTTTCCAGCTTTCACTCGCTAACTCGCTTTATATTTCGTTGTTTATCTGGTGAAAGTGTTGTCTTTCACCAGCTAACTGGTCAAAAAATTACGTTGTGCGCTGGTGAAATCCTTGCCTGCACCCAAAATGAGTTTTCACCTTCAAAACTGTGATTTTATCAAAAACTCAATGTGTCTCTGATTTCTCTCCTTGCATGTTTACAGAAACCTGAGCAAGTACTTTCAAATCTGGGTGGGGCTTTTAGCTTTGCTTTTGCTTCAATCTTCTGATTTTTCTTTTAAGGCGCTTTGCTAGCCACCATAGACTATTGTAATCTTTGGTGATATTATGTTTTCTCTTCTTTTCCTTGACACTTTCCCGAGCCAGTCTTTCAAATGCAGCATTGTATTTTGCAAAGTTATCAGACAACTTCTTGTATCTTTCTTTGATTACCCATTCTAAGACCTCCTGTTGAGCGATTACCTCTTTAAGATGCTTGATTTTCTATGTTTTCTTCAACTTGGTTCTCTTTGATGTTTCTCCTTCCTCAGTGTGAGTAAAGGTCTCATAATTCTGTGCAAAATCAATTGAGTGTTCAAGACTTTTGATGACAGGGCTCTCATCTTCCTGCTTTGGTTTTGAGTCTATGTAGGGCAGGTTTAATATGTTTGTTCTCTTCTCTGTAGGCTTCTCTCTAGGATGCTCTGTAGTAGTTTCAAAATTCAATCTTTTCTTTGACATGTGAGATTTCACACCAGAGATTCTATCTTCTGGAGGTCCTGGCAGGGTCCTCCTCTTCGTTGAACTACTTTGAGGAGTCAAGTGTTTCTTACCACCTCTCCCCTGTTCATTTACAGGCTGAGTCTGAGTTTCAAAGTCCTCCCAAAATAGAAAATGCTACCAGCTCCTTCCCTGTTGTCTTAATTCCTCTAGAATGATCAATTTAATAAGGCCAAAGTGGCACAGAGCATTCTTCATGCTTAGGGGTTGAGCCTTGATCTTTTTAAAGACCTTAGTTAAGCTCTTGTGTAAGAAAAAAGGTAAATTTAGGAGAGTTTTACTTGTGAAGTGGTCAAGGAGCTTGAAATGATACATCATGAGTTTGTCATACCTGCCCTCCGAGGTTATGTAGAGTTGGATGCCCTTAAATAGATCCTGCTAGTCATCTTTTAAATAGGAAACTGGCATACTCTTCTTCCATGCATTATGCTTGAACTCTTCCTTCAAATAAGCTCTGAAGTTTAAGTTTTTGGTGGCAGTGGTTTTGAACCAACTCTAGCCTGATCTAGGTAGGCTAGTCGTTGCAGCAATGGCAGCTTCATCTACAATGATCTCCAAGGACCCAACACAAGCCTTATTCCCATCAAAATTTTTGGAAAAAGCCTCTATTGTTGACTGGTGACAACCGTTTTGCAGCCTCTCAACAAATTCGATGCAACCTGCGTTTGAGAAGTGTTTCTGTACTTTTGGATGCGTCTGTAGGAAAGATAGGTTGTCTAGTTATTTTCTTAACAAAGACCCACTACATCTCCTCACCATTCTGCAACCCAAAATCTCAAACGATTCTGCATACACAACACAGTAAACTGCTATTCGGGTTGAGGTCTTGCGCTGTTGAAAGCACTCAGGAGTCGGCTCTATGTTTCAAAATTAGAAACTTAGCATACATTTGAAAGTTATGCGTGTTGGGGAAGCGATGAAACGATTTGATGTTGTCAACCAGGTAGTACAACCTCTGTACCTGCATTAATGGATTCGAATTTGCCATTCCCAATGGCATGATTGTGGAGCATGATTTACTAAACTAGATCCGATTTATAATCCGATTTGGACGTGCAACTCAAGTTTTCATGATTATCCACTTTCACCAGCGCGTCCTTCTTGCTTGCATGAAGTGAGTTGATCACATCATCATTTGATTTTTGAAACATGGATAAACACACATGATTCCCACTTTCTCCAGCCAACGGCCCGTTGGAAACACTCCTTAGCTATTGAAACTCATCACTTTCACTAGCGCACCACCCCGTGAGAAATGCTCCTTAGCTATCACAACTCACCACTTTCACCAGCGCACACCTACGGGAAACGCTCTTTGGATATTTGAAAGTCTCCGCTTTCACCAACTAATGACCTGTGAGAAATTCCCCTTAGCTGTTGAAAGTTGCCACTTTCACCAGCTAACCATCATCTTTTAAGCACACGTTAGCTATTGAAAACATTTTATGAAAATTTTAAAGAGAAGACCTTTATGGGTCATCTTATTTCTAAGACAAAAATCAAAACCTAAGTCTTGTAGCTAGAAAACCTCAAAAATAATTTGAGAAAACTACTAATAGCCATGCTATCCACCACAAAATGCAACCATAGGAATGGGTTTATTTTGGGAGCTAACATTTGGCTCCAACTGGGATGGGCATCTCCCTATGAGGTGACCAAGAACCTATCTAGACTCAGTAGCCTTATTACAATTTAAAACAGAAATTAAAAAAATAGTTTTTCTAGTACCATTGGGCATGGAGTTATTCAAGTGACATAAATAAAGAAAAAAAAACTGGAAAAGAATATGTACAAGTAGAACAGGGCTTCAAAGGAAGCCTTATGAGAAATAGATCTTCAGGAAGCGCCCGTTGAAAGGGCCACCTGCTATTTTCTCGCCTGAAAGAGTTTGGAGAACAAAGGTATTGTTCTGCTGCACCGTTGTTATGACAAAAGGACCTGTCTAGAGAGCCTCAAATTTGTCGTGTTTCCCCTTCTCCTGCCTTGCTGCATCCCACTTTAAAACTAAATCTCTTGTTTTGAAAACATTTGATTTGACTTTCTTATCGAAAGACTCCTTGATTCTCTCTTGATGCAATTCTATTTTTTCCAAGAGTTTCTCTCTATCTTGCTGTAGTTCTACCAGATTATGAATTCTCCAGGTTAGATCACTAGATTCAGAATCAGTTTCTTGTAAAAACTTTGCAACTGGCAATGCAAGTTGAACAGGAAATATGGCTTCAATACCATATACCAACTTGAAAGGATATGTACCAATCGATTTCTTACATGTAACCCTGTCATCCCATAAAGAAAGCTTCAGTTTGGAATCCCAACCTCTGGCATTTTGTTCAAGCAGCTTCTTTATAATTCTGACTAAACTCTTGTTGGATGAATCAGCTAAGCCATTCCGTTGCGGATAGTAAGTTGTGGAATGTACCAGCTAAATTCCCAGCTCTTCACACAATTTCACCAAGTGTTTATCTTTGAATGCAATAGCATTATTGATGACTATTCTCTTAGGGAAGCAAAATCTAGAAAATATGTTTTCTTGCAGAAATTTTATGATGACAGTATGATTGGCGTTCCGAGTGGGAATAGCCTCAATCCACTTTGTAAAGTAATCGGTGGAAACCATGATCCACCGGTGCTAACCAGTAGAAGGTGGATGAATTTCACCTATGAAGTCTAGGCCCCACTACTGGAAAGGCCCTGTGACCACTATAGGTTTGAGGGGAAGAGACTTCAGTTGTTGTTTACCCTTGAATCTTTTATACTTGTCACATGTTCTCACAAACTCATACACATCTGAAAATAATGATGGCCGGTAGTAACCAAATCTTAAGATTTTGTGTGCAGTGGTTTTCCAATGGTGATGTCCCTGGCATTCACTATTATGAAATTCAATCATAACCTTAGCTGCTTCTTCTTGGTTTACGCACCTCAACAATAATCCTATGGGATTTTTCCAGAACAACAAGTTGTCATTGATGCATAAATTTATGGCTTTGAGCTTCAGACCCCTTCTTTGAGTTTTTGTCAAATCTGATTGGACTGATAAAGTTTGAAGAAAATGAATAATATGGCTGTACCATTTGCAATCAACTAAGTGAGATGAGACTTGCATTTCCTCACCTTCTTTATTCTCTGAATACTGAATATTTTCTGCATTAATACTCATTAAATTTATTTCAAGCAGCCTGCAATTTTCCTCTGCCAGAAGTTTAGCAAGGCTCTGACCTTTCACAAGTTTTGCTGGTTTGATTTCAACATCAAATTCAATCAACCTTGCTATCCACTTACTCCTTTTTCCATCTATATCAGGTTGGACAAGCACATCTTTAACTGAACTGGATTGAACGAAAGCTATAACCTTTACCTGAAGAATGTAAACTTTGAAAGGTTTCAATGACTTGACAAGTGCATATGCTTGTTTATCCAACAATTCATACTTTACCTCTGCATCCCTCAAGACCTTACTGAAGAAGGCAACTGGCTGCTCCTTATCATCGACATTTTTCTGCAAGAGTACTGCTGCGATTGTATCACTTGAAGCAAATGAAAAAATGTAAAATACCTTGGAGAAATAGGGGCTGATCAAAACAGGGGCTGTTGTGATGGCTTCCTTGATGGAATTGAATGAATGTCTGGCTGCTTCAGTCCATTTTACCTCAGAGTCCTTTCTTAACATAGCAGTGATATGCTTTGTGAGTTCAGCGAAATTTACTATAAACCTTCTGACAAAGCTTATAGTCCCAAGGAAAGACTAAATGTCCTTCTTTGATCTAGGAAGAGACAAATTTTTAATTGCTTCTACCCTCTTTGGGTCAATTTTTACCCCATCAGCTAAAACAATATGCCCAAGTAATTTCCCTTCCTTAAGTGCAAAATTTGATTTATTTGGATTAAGAGAAATGCCATACCTTCGACATTTCAGAAATGTCCTTTTTAAGTGCTGCAAATGAAGTTCATGGCTTCTTGAGAAAATGGTGATATCATCAAGATATATCAAGACAAATTTATCTTTCTCTCCAATGAAAGAAATGCCCATTGCCCTTTGGAATGTCGCTCCTGCGTTCATCAATCCAAAGGGCATCTTCTCATACATAAACGTACCCCATGGAGTGGTAAAAGCAGTCTTTTCTTTGTCGTCCGGATGGACAACAATCTGGTTGTATCCAGAAAACCCATCAATAAAAGAGATCACCTTTGATCCTGACACCTTCTGCAAAATATGCTCCATTTTAGGTAGAGTGTAGTTGTCCTTCCTAGAGCACTTATTCAAATTTCTAAAGTCGACATAGAGTTTGATCTCCCCATTCTTCTTCCTGACCAGTACAAGATTCACAATCCATTCTGAATACCTGAGGGGGATGATGATGCAAGCATCCAACTGTTTTTTAATTTCCCTTTCCATTGTAGGCAGCAACAAAGGGTTGAAGGATCTAATCTTATTCCTGAATGGTTTGGTGTCTTTATTCAAGGAGATCTTATGCTGAATCACCTCTGTGTCAAAAGTCTTCAAGTCATCATACTTCCAAGCAAAGATGTCCACAAAATCCTTTAGCAATTCTCGATAATCAACCCTTTGTTTTTCAGTCAAATGTGAAGCTAAGTTGACATGTTTAGGATCTTTCTCACTAGACACATTGTACTGCAAAACTTCTGAATCTTTTTCTCCACTTTTCAATTTGATATCCACATCATTGTTATAAAACAACCTTTCCAACGGGACCAAACCTTTAGGAATTATGTTGGTAGACAATTGAACTATTTAATGTGCTGCGATTTTGATTTTGAACTTTGGCTCCTCAATTTCATGGTCATGTTCATTCTCCTGATCGATCTACAAATCTGAAAACTCATCTATCACTGCAAGGAATCTAGTGAGTTCAGCATCGTCTTCAAAAACCTTCCAAAATTTTACATTATCAGGGAGAGAGGGCCTATATTTAACTTGAATTTCGTAAGTTAATTTATGAGGCAGAGGGGGTATGAATGCACAAGCAGACACCACTAATGAATCAGACAATTCATTCATTTCTCTAGGTACATATGCAATTTTAAAATCTGCAAAATCGTGAATTGCCTTCAACACTTCATCTCTGTATGCCTTCAGCCTGACATGCTTTGCTTGAAAGGACTTATTCACCTGCTTAATAATCAAATTTGCATCTCCAAACACCTGCAATTTTTTAATCTTCCTCTCTTTGGCTGCATTCAACCCCAAAAGTAGTGCCTCATACTCATTAATATTATTAGTCACTTTAAAATCAAGTTTAAAGGACAAATGAGAAGTTTTCTTAGAAGGGGAAATCAATACAACTCCCGCTCCTGCTGACTCTTTAGTGAAAGCACCATCAAAGAACATGGTCCAAATATTGTCTTCTGCTGTTTATGTGGGATGAACTATGGTCTGATCTGTGGGATTTTTGAGCAGCAATGTATCAGGTAATGAATCATCAATTTTCAAAATACAAGATCCCATACCTGTGTCAACCAAATAGATAGGATGATTGGATGGATTTTTCTCGTCACTGATTAAATATGCCAACTGAGATTCCCTATATAGTCTTCTGTTCACCCCTCCAAAAACAGGGATAGTAGCGTAGGAGATATCCATTTGAAGAGTGCCACCTAGTCTCTTCACCCACGATCTTGATAGTAGGCATCCAAATTTAGGGGGTATGTCAGCCACTACTATATCCATCACCATAGTCTTCATGGAGGCTTGGGTTAAGGTCACAGCCAAATCCTTAATCATCCCAAGACATTTGAATTTATGAGAGTCAAAAGAGAAAATGTCATGATAAGAATTGGTGATCTCCAGCCCAAGCTCATCCATGACCGCCTTTGGCATAAAATTGTGTGAAGCACCGGAGTCCAACAAATAGTTATGTAGGGTTTTCTCATGAATATTTAGAGAGATGTAAAAGGGAGGACAACTTTCATCTCTGTCTTCTATCATTTGGCCCAGAGTGATGGTTGGCTTATCATCATATATGTTGAGGATATCAGTAGAGAGGGATACATATTGGGGATCTAGAGTTTTGAGGATACCCCTTTTGAACATTTCATTTTTCATCAGCTCGACTAGAGGAATAAGAATTTTTATTTTTTGTATTTCAGCCTCAAAATTAAAATAATATGGAACTTTATCAGAAGATTTATTAGAAACCTTTACCTGATTTGAAGGGGCTTCCTGATTTCTTTGTTGTTCAACAGGAGGCTGACTTTCTGGAGTTTGATGCTTGACAGGGGAAACAGTCTTCTTGGGAGGAGCTGATGCTTTCACCTTCAAAGGATTTGCTTGATGATTTTTTGATGTTTGATCTTTTTTCTTAATAAGGGTTGTGCTCTTTTCACGAGAGGCTAGTGCATCTTGTTGAGCAGTGTCAGATTTAGATCGGAGGTTATATCTATTCTTATCTTCTATTGTGAAAATTCCATCACCAAGAAGATCATCTTCTGTCTGTCCAGTCATCAATGATTCCTCGTAGTCTTGTTGTGTTAGATAAGATTTTCCTGTCTCTTCTCCAACACAATGAATGTCACCTTCTCCACCTTCTTGATCTTCACCATTGTCTTCGTCCATCACAACATTTGGAAGGGGGACATTTATCCTCTGATCTTCATTGGGATTCTTTTCTCTTTGCAAGATCTGAGTTGGCTGATTATTTCTTCTGAAGTTGTTGGGATTTTGATTCGGATTTCTACCTGCAGAATCATAAGTGCTTCTTCCCTTCACAGGCTATTTATTTTCGATCTTGATCTTAGATATCTCAGAGGTTAGAGACTCTAGCATATTGGCCATTTTATCAAGTTTTGGATCAACACTTGATGAAGATGAAGCCTCATTCTTTGGTCTTCTCCTATCAGAATCTCCTTTCAGCTTCTGGGAGGCTAGAATATTTTATTCCACCTCAAGGGAAGCATATTGCATGAGAGATAATGTTGGTGACCTCCTTTCTCTCAACAGTAAATAGAAATCTGAATCAAAAGCATAAGAATATGTGATCTTGGCAGAAGCATCTGACGTTTTTATCTCAGCTGGTATTTTTTCGTACATCCGGTTAAACCTCTTAGTGAAATCAGAGACTGACTCACTACTTTGTTTCCTCAAGTTTCCAAATTCTATGATGTAGTAGACAAAATCTCTTCTGTCACCCCAATGTTTCAAAAATGTCTCATCCAATTGCTCGATTCCGA
The DNA here is from genome assembly GCA_000966675.3 of Picea glauca. NCBI lineage: Eukaryota > Viridiplantae > Streptophyta > Pinopsida > Pinales > Pinaceae > Picea > Picea glauca. Next base: position 17,138 of record JZKD02S2184907.1, read on the forward strand.
CAATGGAACCAACATGGAGCTCTTTGAACCATTTCCTAGCATGGCCATCTAGGCTTTGGACAAAGACTCGTGTCCAAACATCTTCTTCTTCAATATTAAGGTTTTCAGCATAATTGTAAAAAGCCTCAATATGTTCTTCAGCAGACACATCGCCTTCGCCTATGAATTTGGGAATATACTTCTGATAGTCTCCCATTGGCATGGTTGATACTGGGTTTGGAAATATGAGTGGTGCATACCTAGCAGCTAGGATTTGTTGCATATTAGTCAACAGAGGTGGTGCATCCATGACTATCAAGGGTGGGGAAAATGATAGTTTCTTTTTCAAATCTTCAACACTTGAGGAATGTGAAAGGGGTGAATATTCTAATGGGAAAGAGGCCTGATAAGAGGCTCTGTAAAAATTTGCAAGTTGTCCAGCCAAATTTCCTTCACCTTTAGCAGATAGCTATTGGAGGAGGTGTTCAACAGCAAGGAGGCTAGTATAAATGTTAAAATGATCTTCTTGTTGCTAAGAATGAAAAGACTCAAGGGAAGAAGAGTTGTGGCTTATTTCTACAATCTTGGGTGTTTTTTCAATCAATTTTAAATCTATCAATTTATCATCACTAGGATTTTTCTGTTGATCAAAAAGAATTTGTTCTTCTACAGTATTGACAGTTGTTTTTTCATCAATGTTCTCTGAAAAGAACTCAAATTTTTCTATAGTAGATTTTCCCGAACTGAAAAGAGGATTACCTTCTCTATATGATCTTGAAGTTTGACCTTGAATTGTCTTTCCTTTTCTAAGAATTAGTTCTGGATTGGACACTGGTGTGACCAATGATTCTTGAGGATTCACCCTAGTATTGATCCTCTTAGGAGCCAGGATGAACTTGTGGAGTCGCCATATAGATAATTACAACCAACTGAAAATGTCTAATCTTTGTCTATCATCAAAGATCAGCTCTGTGTCGTATCCCAAGAAAGCAGAACTTGAATTTCGTCTCCCCGGCAATGGTGCCAATTTGTTATCACTCCAAGAAACTCCTTAGGGTTGTAGGCTAAGGATGCTTGGTAACTTAGAAATAATGTGTATATATGCTTGGAACAATGGGGTCTTTAATGATTAATGAANCTTGAAAGGACTTATTCACCTACTGAATAATCAAATCTGCATCTCCAAACACCTGCAATTTTTTAATCTTCCTCTCTTTGGCTGCATTCAACCCCAAAAGTAGTGCCTCATACTCGTCAATATTATTAGTCACTTTAAAATCAAGTTTAAAGGACAAATGAGAAGTTTTCTTAGAAGGGGAAATCAATACCACTCCCGCTCCTGCTGACTCTTTAGTGCAAGCACCATCAAAGAACATGGTCCAAAGATTGTCTTCTGCTGTTTCTGTGGGCTAAACTGTGGTCTGATCTGTGGGCTTTCTGAGCAGCAATGTATCAGGTAATGAATCATCAATTTTCAAAATACAAGATCCCATACCTGTGTCAACCAAATAGATAGGATGATTGGATGGATTTTTCTCGTCACTGATTACATATGCCAACTGAGATTCCCTATATAGCCTTCTGTTCACCCCTCCAAAAATAGGGATAGTAGCATAGGAGAGATCCATTTGAAGAGTGCCACCTAGTCTCTTCATCCATGATCTTGATAGTAGGCATCCAAATTTAGGGGGTATGTCAGCCACTACTATATCCATCACCATAGTCTTCATGGAGGCTTGGGTTAAGGTCACATCCAAATCCTTAATCATCCCAAGACATTTGAATTTACGAGAGTCAAAAGAGAAAAGGTCATGATAAGAATTGGTGATCTCCAGCCCAAGCTCATCCATGACCGCCTTTGGCATCAAATTGTGCGAAGCACCGGAGTCCAACAAATAGTTATGTAGGGTTTTCTCATGAATATTTAGAGAGATGTAAAAGGGAGGACAACTTTCATCTGTGTCTTCTATCATTTGTCCCAGAGTGATGGTTGGATTATCATCATATATGTTGAGGATATCAGCAGAGAGGGATACATATTGGGGATATAGAGTTTTGAGGATACCCCTTTTGAACATTTCATTTTTCATCAGCTCGACTAGAGGAATAGGAATTTTTATTTTTTCTATTTCAGCCTCAAAATTAAAATAATATGGAACTTTATCAGAAGCTTTATTAGAAACCTTTACTTGATTTGAAGGGGCTTCCTGATTTCTTTGTTGTTCAACAGGAGGCTGACTTTCTGGAGTTTGATGCTTGACAGGGGAAACAATCTTCTTGGGAGGAGTTGATGCTTTCACCTTCAAAGGATTTGCTTGCTGATTTTTTGATGTCTGATCTTTTTGCTTAATAAGGGTTATGCTCTTTTTATGAGAGGCTAGTGCATCTTGTTGAGCAGTGTCAGATTTAGATCGGAGGTTATATCTATTCTTATCTTCTATTGTGAAAATTCCATCACCAAGAAGATCATCTTCTGTCTGTCCAGTCATCAATGATTCCTCGTAGTCTTGTTGTGTTAGATAAGATTTTCCTGTCTCTTCTCCAACACAATGAATGTCACCTTCTCCACCTTCTTGATCTTCACCATTGTCTTCGTCCATCACAACATTTGGAAGGGGGACATTTATCCTCTGATCTTCATTGGGATTCTTTTCTCTTTGCAAGATCTGAGTTGGCTGATTATTTCTTCTGAAGTTGTTGGGATTTTGATTCGGATTTCTGCCTGCAGAATCATAAGTGCTTCTTCCCTTCACAGGCTGTTTATTTTCGATATTGAGCTTATATATCTCAGAGGTTAGAGACTCTAGCATATTGGCCATTTTATCAAGTTTTGGATCAGCACTTGATGAAGATGAAGCCTCATTCTTTGGTCTTCTCCTATCAGAATCTCCTTTCTACTTCTGGGAGGCTAGAATATTTGATTCCACCTCAAGGGCAGCATCTTGCATGAGAGATAATGTTGGTGACCTCCTTTCTCTCAACAATAAATAGAAATCTAAATCAAAAGCATTAGAATATGTGATCTTGGAAGAAGCATCTGACGGTTTTATCTCAGCTGGTATTTTTTCGTACATCTGGTTAAACCTCTTAGTGAAATCAGACACTGACTCACTACTTTGTTTCCTCAAGTTTCCAAATTATGTGATGTAGTAGACAAAATCTCTTCTGTCACCCCAATGTTTCAGAAATGTCTCATCCAATTGCTCGATTCTGACAATGGAACCAGCAGGGAGTTCTTTGAACCATTTCCTAGCATGGCCATCTAGGCTTTGGACAAAGACTCGTGTCCAAACATCTTCTTCTTCAATATTAAGGTTTTCAACATAATTGTAAAAAGCCTCAATATGTTCTTCAGCAGACACATCGCCTTCGCCTGCGAATTTGGGAATATACTTCTGATAGTCTCCCATTGGCATGGTTGATACTGGGTTTGGCAATATGAGTGGTGCATACCTAGCAGCTAGGATTTGTTGCATCTTAGTCAATGGAGGTGGTGCAACCATGACTATCAAGGGTGGGGAAAATGATAGTTTCTTCTTCAAATCTTCAACACTTGAGGAATGTGAAAGGGGTGAATCTTCTAATGGGAAAGAGGCCTGATAAGAGGCTCTGTAAAAATTTACAAGTTGTCCAGCCAAATTTCCTTCACCTTTAGCAGATAGCTCTTGGAGGAGGTGTTTAATAGCAAGGAGGCTAGTATAAATGTTCAAATGATCTTCTTGTTGCTAAGAATGAAAAGACTCAAGGGAAGAAGAGTTGTGGATTATTTCTACAATCTTGGGTGTTTTTTCAATCAATTTTAAATCTATCAATTTATCATCACTAGGATTTTTCTGTTGATCAAAAAGAATTTGTTCTTCTACAGTATTGACAGTTGTTTTTTCATCAATGTTCTCTGAAAAGAACTCAAATTTTTCTATAGTAGATTTTCCCGAACTGAAAAGAGGATTACCTTCTCTATATGATCTTGAAGTTTGACCTTGAATTGTCTTTCCTTTTCTAAGAATTAGTTCTGGATTGGACACTGGTGTGACCGATGATTCTTGAGGATTCACCCTAGTATTGATCCTCTTAGGAGCCAGGATGAAGTTGTGGAGTCGCCAGATAGATAATTACAACTAACTGAAAATGTCTAATCTTTGTCTATCATCAAAGATCATCTCAGTGTCATATCCCAAGAAAGCAAAACTTGAATTTTGTCTCCCCGGCAACGGTGCCAATTTGTTATCACTCCAAGAAATTCCTTAGGGTTGTAGGCTAAGGATGCTTGGTAACTTAGAAATAATGTGTATATATGCTTGGAACAATGGGGTATTTAATGATTAATGAAATAAAAAACTCATCACACGTCTAAAGAAACAGTGCTTTCAGGAAACAATAACCAGATCAATTAATTTGAAAAGGGAATGAAGAACACTATTCTTGATTGCCAAATACAAGTGAATGTAGGGCTTAATACAAGATAGAGAGGAATCCTTTAATTTCAAGTCTATGAGCTCAATAAAGAGATAACAATATTCATGAACTAAAATAAACTGAAACAAAGTACAGAAAAGGAAACATGGACAACTCTGATATTGAAAACGAAAGGAAACTAAACTTTATTTCTGCAAAAAGAATCTATACATTGGCACAAAATATCTCCCAGTTTGAACCCTTGTCTCTTAGCAAAAATAGGCATTTATAGCCTCTTACAATCAGTTTTATAGATCCTAAAAACATGGATCTATGTTTAAAAATAGTAATTCAAATATAACTAAATAACTTTGATAATAAAGGCTTGATAACTAAACTATCATTCGAATTGTCTTCATCTCAAAAATTCACCATCTGTGTCCTTCAGCTTCAGGAATCCACGGTGTCATGAAACATGCTTAGGCACCTGTCTTGGCAGTTGGATTTCTTTAGGGTTCATAGTCGATACTTGGGGAAACTTGTTTGACACGTGGTTCCCAAAATTCCCTCGAATCTCTGATGCAGAGTCCTTTGCAGGCGAATTGTTATCCCCTTAATACCCTAGAACTTATTTATAACCTATGAAAAATGACCTGCCCTATCCTTAGCTTTCAAAAATGCTTTTCCAGCTTTCACCAACTAACTCGCTTTATATTTCGTTGTTTATATGGTGAAAGCGCTGCCTTTCACCAGCTAACTGGTCGCAAAAATACGTTGTGCGCTGGTGAAAGCCTTGCCTGCACCCAAAATGAGTTTTCACCTTCAAAACTGTGATTTTATCAAAAAATCAATGTGTCTTTGATTTATCTCCTTGCATGTTTACAACAACTTGAGCAAGTACTTTCAAATATGGGTGGGACTTTTGCCTTTGCTTTTGCTTCAATCTTCTAATTTTTCTTTTAAGACGCTTTGCTAGCCACCATAGACTATTGTAATCTTTGGTGATATTATGTTTTCTCTTCTTTTCCTTGACACTTTCCCGAGCCAGTCTTTCAAATGCAGTATTGGTTTTTTCAAAGTTATTAGACAACTTCTTGTATCTTTTGTTGATTACCTGTTCTAAGACCTCCTGCTGAGCGATTACCTCTTTAAGATGCTTGATTTTCTGTGTTTTCTTCGACTTGGTGCTCTTTGATGTTTCTCCTTTCTTAGTGTGAGTAAAGGTCTCATAATTCTGTGCAAACTCAATTGAGTGTTTAGGACTTTTGATGACAGGGCTCTCATCTTTCTACTCTAGTTCTGAGTCTGTGTAGGGTAGGTTTAATATGTTTGTTCTCTTCTCTGTAGGCTACTCTGTAGTAGTTTCAAAATTCAATCTTTTCTTTGACTTGTGAGATTTCACACCAGAGATTCTATCTAATATATTTTGGAGGTCCTGGTAGGGTCCTCCTCTTCCTCGAATTGCTTTGAGAAGTCAATTGTTTCTTACCACCTCTCCCCATTTACGGGCTGAGTCTGAGTTTCAAAGCCCTCCCAAAATAGAAAATGCTTCCAGCTCCTTCCCTACTATCTTAATTCCTCCAGAATGATCAATTTAATAAGGCCAAAGTGGCATAGAGCATTCTTCATGCTTAGGGGTTGATACCTGATCTTTTTATAGACCTTAGTTAAGCTCTTGTGTAAGAAAAAAGGTAGATTGAGGAGAGTTTTACCTGTGAAATGGTCAAGGAGCTTGAAATGATACATCATGAGTTTGTCATACTTGCCCTCCGAGGTTATGTAGAGTTGGATGCCCTTAAACAGATCATGCGACTCATCTTCTAAATGGGAAACTGGCATGCTCTTCTTCCATGCATTATGCTTGAACTCTTCCTTCAAATAAGCTCTGAAGTTTAAGTTTTTGGTGGCAGTGGTTTTGAACCAACTCTGGCCCGATCTAGGTAGGATGGTCACTGCAGCAATGGCAGCTTCATCTACAATGATCTCTAAGGACCCAAAACGAGCCTTATTCCCATCAAAAGTTTTGGCAAAAGCCTCTGTTGTTGACTGGTGACAACTATTTTGCAGCCTCTCAACAAATTCGATGCAACCTACATTTGAGAAGTGTTTTTGTACTTCTGGATGCATCTGTAGGAAAGATAGGCTGTCTAATTATTTTCTTAACAAAGACCCACTGCGTCTCCTCACCATTATACAACCCAAAATCCAAAACGATTTTGCATACACAACACAGTAAACTGCTATTTGGGCCGAGGTCTTGCGCTGTTGAAAGCACTCGGGAGTCAGCTCTGTCTTTCAAAATTAGAAACTTAGCATACATTTGAAAGTTATGCATGTTGGGGAAGAGATGAACCGATTTGATGTTGTCATCCAGGTAGTACAACCTATGTACCTGTGTTAATGGATTCGAATTTTCCATTCCCGACGCCATGATTGTGGAGCATGATTTACTAAACCAGATCCGATTTATAATCCGATTTGGACGTGAAACTCAATTTTTCATGATTATTCACTTTCACCAGCGCATCCTTCTTGCTTGCATGACGTGAGTTGATCGCATCATCATTTGATTTTTTAAACGTGGATAAACGCACGTGATTCCCGCTTTCTCTAGCCAACGGCCCATGGGAAATTCTCCTTAGCTGTTGAAACTCACAGCTTTCACCAGCGCACCACCCCGTAAGAAATGCTCCTTAGCTGTCGCAACTCACCACTTTCACCAGCGCACACCCGTGGGAAATGCTCTTTTGATATTTTAAAGTCTCTTTCACCAGCTAATGACCTGTGAGAAATTCCCCTTAGCTGTTGAAAGTTGCCACTTTCACTAGCTAACCATCATCTTTTAAGCACATGTTAGCTGTTGAAAACATTTTATGAAAATTTTAAAGAGAAGACCTTTATGGGTCATCTTATTTCTAAGACAAAAATCAAAACCTAAGTCTTGCAGCTAGAAAACCTCAAAACTAATTTGAGAAAACTACCAATAGCCATGCTATCCACCACAAAATGCAACCATAGGAACGGGTTCATTTTGGGAGCTAACACATTGAAATTTGACATGGATAGAATATTCGCAGATATGGGAGGGTTTCTAGACATAAAACCTAATTTATCATCATGTAAAACACAAACCCTAATTTAGTGGAGTATTCGATTTGTTCCTAGTCACTTAGTGCCTACCTGTCATGGTTGGTCTAGTTAACACCTCTTTTTTCCATTTGGTGCCCATGCTGACCCTTTCTTTTATAATTCCCAAGAGCCCCATTAGCCCTACCATGACTTTCAATTCAAAATACATGGACTATCAATGAGAGGTGATCTAGTCATGGTGTGTAGGAATAGGCCTAGCACCTTCAAAATTATCATTCTCCAAATATCTTATTATACAAATTTTACAAGGAAATTNAGTAGATTTTCCCGAACTGAAAAGAGGATTACCTTCTCTATATGATCTTGAAGTTTGACCTTGAATTGTCTTTCCTTTTCTAAGAATTAGTTCTGGATTGGACACTGGTGTGACCAATGATTCTTGAGGATTCACCCTAGTATTGATCCTCTTAGGAGCCAGGATGAACTTGTGGAGTCGCCATATAGATAATTACAACCAACTGAAAATGTCTAATCTTTGTCTATCATCAAAGATCAGCTCTGTGTCGTATCCCAAGAAAGCAGAACTTGAATTTCGTCTCCCCGGCAATGGTGCCAATTTGTTATCACTCCAAGAAACTCCTTAGGGTTGTAGGCTAAGGATGCTTGGTAACTTAGAAATAATGTGTATATATGCTTGGAACAATGGGGTCTTTAATGATTAATGAAATAAACAACTCATCACACGTCTAAAGAAACAGTGCTTTCAGGAAACAATAACCAGATCAAGTAATTTGAAAAGGGAATGAAGAACACTATTATTGATTGCCAAATACAAGTGAATGTAGAGCTTAATACAAGATAGAGAGGAATCCTTTAATTTCAAGTCTATGAGCTCAATAAAGAGATAACAATATTCATGAACTAAAATAAACTGAAACAAAGTACAAAAAAGGAAAGATGGACAACTCTGATATTGAAAACGAAAGGAAACTAAACTTTATTTCTGCAAAAAGAATATATACATTGGCACAAAATATCTCCCAGTTTGAACCCTTGTCTCTTAGCAAAAATAGGCATTTATAGCCTCTTTTTACAATCAGTTTTACAGATCCTAAAAACATGGATCTATGTTTAAAAATAGTAATTCAAATCTAACTAAATAACTTTGATAATAAAGGCTTGATAACTAAACTATCATTTGAATTGTCTTCATCTCAAAAATTCACCATCTGTGTCCTTCAGCTTCTGGAATCCGTGGTGTCATGAAACATGCTTAGGCACCTGTCTTGGCAGTTGGATTTCTTTAGGGTTCATATTCGATACTTGGGGAAACTTGTTTGACATGTGGTTCCCAAAATTCCCTCAAATCTCTGATGCAGAGTCCTTTGCAGGCAAATTGTTATCCCCTTAATACCCTGGAACTTCTTTATAACCTATGAAAAATGACCTGCCTCATCCTTAGCTTTCAAAAATGATTTTCCATCTTTCACCAGCTAACTCGCTTTATATTTCGCTGTTTAGCTGGTGAAAGCGTTGCCTTTCACCAGCTAACTGGTCGCAAAAATACATTGTGCACTGGTGAAAGACCTGCTTGCACCCAAAATGAGTTTTCACCTTCAAAACTATGATTTTATCAAAAAATCAATGTGTCTCTGATTTCTCTCCTTGCATGTTTACAACAACCTGAGCAAGTACTTTCAAATATGGGTGGGACTTTTGCCTTTGCTTTTGCTTCAATCTTCTAATTTTTCTTTTAAGACGCTTTGCTAGCCACCATAGACTATTGTAATCTTTGGTGATCTTTTGTTTTCTCTTCTTTTCCTTGAAACTTTCCCGAGCCAGTCTTTCAAATGCAGCATTGGTTTTGAAAAGTTATTAGACAACTTCTTGTATCTTTCGTTGATTACCTGTTCTAAGACCTCCTGCTGAGCGATTACCTCTTTAAGATGCTTGATTTTTTGTGTTTTCTTCGACTTGGTGCTCTTTGATGTTTCTCCTTTCTTAGTGTGAGTAAAGGTCTCATAATTCTGTGCAAACTCAATTGAGTGTTTAGGAATTTTGATGACAGGGCTCTCATCTTTCTGATCTAGTTCTAAGTCTGTGTAGGGTAGGTTTTATATGTTTGTTCTCTTCTCTGTAGGCTACTCTGTAGTAGTTTCAAAATTCAATCTTTTCTTTGACTTGTGAGATTTCACACCAGAGATTCTATCTAATATCTTTTGGAGGTCCTGGTAGGGTCCTCCTCTTCCTCGAACTGCTTTGAGAAGTCAACTGTTTCTTACCACCTCTCCCCTGTTCATTTACGGGCTGAGTCTGAGTTTCAAAGCCCTCCCAAAATAGAAAATGCTTCCAGCTCCTTCCCTGCTATCTTAATTCCTCCAGAATGATAAATTTAATAAGGCCAAAGTGGCATAGATCATTCTTCATGCTTAGGGGTTGATCCATGATCTTTTTATAGAACTTAGTTAAGCTCTTGTGTAAGAAAAAGGTAAATTGAGGAGAGTTTTACCTGTGAAATGGTCAAGGAGCTTGAAATGATACATCATGAGTTTGTCATACTTGCCCTCCGAGGTTATGTAGAGTTGGATTCCCTTAAATAGATCATGCGACTCATCTTCTAAATGGGAAACTGGCATGCTCTTCTTCCATGCATTATGCTTGAACTCTTCCTTCAAATAAGCTCTGAAGTTTAAGCTTTTGGTGGCAGTGGTTTTGAACCAACTCTGGCCCGATCTAGGTAGGATGGTCACTGCAGCAATGGCAACTTCATCTACAATGATCTCCAAGGACCCAACACGAGCCTTATTCCCATCAAAAATTTTGGCAAAATCCTCTGCTGTTGACTGGTGACAACTGTTTTGCAGCCTCTCAACAAATTCGATGCAACCTACGTTTGAGAAGTGTTTTTGTACTTATGGATGCGTCTGTAGGAAAGATAGGCTGTCTAATTCTTTTCTTAACAAAGACCCACTGCGTCTCCTCGCCATTCTACAACCCAAAATCCAAAATGATTCTGCATACACAACACAGTAAACTGCTATTTGGGCCGAGGTCTTGCACTGTTGAAAGCACTCGGGAGTCAGCTCTGTCTTTCAAAATTAGAAACTTAGCATACATTTGAAAGTTATGCGTGTTGGGGAAGAGATGAACCGATTTGATGTTGTCATCCAGGTAGTACAACCTATGTACCTGCGTTAATGGATTCGAATTTTCCATTCTCGACGCCATGATTGTGGAGCATGATTTACTAAACCAGATCCGATTTATAATCCGATTTGGATGTGAAACTCAATTTTTCATGATTATTCACTTTCACTAGCGCATCCTTCTTGCTTGCATGATGTGATTTGATTGCATCATGATTTGATTTTTTAAACGTGGATAAACGCACGTGATTCCTGCTTTCTCCAGCCAATGGCCCACGGGAAATGATCCTTAGCTGTTGAAACTCACAGCTTTCACCAGCGCAACACCCCGTGAGAAATGCTCCTTAGCTGTCGCAACTCACCACTTTCACCAGCGCACACCCGTGGGAAACACTCTTTTGATATTTGAAAGTCTCCGCTTTCACCAGCTAATGACCTGTGAGAAATGCCCCTTAGCTGTTGAAAGTTGCCACTTTCACTAGCTAACCATCATCTTTTAAGAACACGTTAGCTGTTGAAAACATTTTATGAAAATTTTAAAGAGAAGACCTTTATGGGTCATCTTATTTCTAAGACAAAAATCAAAACCTAAGTCTTGCAGCTAGAAAACCTCAAAACTAATTTGAGAAAACTACCAATAGCCATGCTATCCACCACAAAATGCAACCATAGGAACGGGTTCATTTTGGGAGCTAACACATTGAAATTTGACATGGATAGAATATTCGCAGATATGGGAGGGTTTCTAGACATAAAACCTAATTTATCATCATGTAAAACACAAACCCTAATTTAGTGGAGTATTCGATTTGTTCCTAGTCACTTAGTGCCTACCTGTCATGGTTGGTCTAGTTAACACCTCTTTTTTCCATTTGGTGCCCATGCTGACCCTTTCTTTTATAATTCCCAAGAGCCCCATTAGCCCTACCATGACTTTCAATTCAAAATACATGGACTATCAATGAGAGGTGATCTAGTCATGGTGTGTAGGAATAGGCCTAGCACCTTCAAAATTATCATTCTCCAAATATCTTATTATACAAATTTTACAAGGAAATTATACTAGGAATAGACTCGGTGGCAACAGTGACCTGTGAATTCATCATGTAAAACATAAACCCTAATTTAGTGGAGTATTTTATTTGTTCCTAGTGAATATGGATGCTCATTAGGCAAGAAGTCCTTTCTTACAACAGTCATTTGATACCTCATATGGATCTTCAACAAAATTTTATTTTTCTTCTTGTAGAAAAAGTTAATTATGAAATGCTGAGAGAGGTCGCTTACCATAAAATAAAATACAAAACTCTGCATAACACATAAAATTAAAAAAAGACATAAAAAAACACATACAAAACTCCACATATGGTCTTCATTTCATATGTGGCTCACCAAACAGACCACCTTCTAAAGCTCAAAAGTTTTCCAAGATGACAATATCAGTGACAAGGACCAGAGTTGATCGATCCTAGAGCTAATCACGTCAATAGAATCAAACCTTGAAACCACCAATTGTGAAGATTGCAAACAAAGATGGCCAAGGCTTGGCCTTTACATTCCAATAAATTGGGACCCCCCCCCCCTCTTTCATCTGGTCACTTTCTCTCTTATATCATTTCAAATCTTGTGGTTAAAGGAACTTATCCCTTGTGTCAATGAAGAAAGAGGTTCGTATTCCTCCAAATTTTCCATATTTGACCTTCATGAAGTTAGCCCATATTGCTTGGGATTTGGATTTTGTAAATTCTAACCTTGTACAATATCTACTGCAAACTAATATTCAGAAAAGAACAGAAAAGATACAATGGCAAATACAAACATTACACAGAGATTTTTCACCTGGAAACCCNGGAGGGGCACACGTCTGCACACATAGAGAAGGAGGGGCACACAGAGGAGGGAGAGGTGCAACTACCTGAATAGCTACACGAAGGAGGGAGAGGCGTACGAACGAGGGAGGGATTAAAACCATGGTAAGTCTTCTTCTTCCTCACCTGCGATGGATTTTAGGGTTTCTCAGAGGTTATAATTTTTATTACATCATAAAAATTCATTTCCTTGTTGCACAAACCTACTATCTATTCAAATTTCGTGGCATTTTTCATTCACTACTCTCTTTACTGGGGTTTATGCTTCATCCACAAACTTACATAATCCTTTCATAAGACATTGTTCTCATGGATTTGCATACTCCTCTCCTAAGTTCTTCTTCTCGGATTCGGCCTTTTCCCACCCAACTCTATTATTCCGATCAAGCTACACCCAAAGCACACCCTACCCTATTATAAACTCAACCCTAGTGTGCCCCTATTTTCAATATTGTGGATTCTCTTAAATATTTTCATGTTTTATTCAACCGTGTAACCTAAATATATTACCACCATTTTTTATTCTTATGTATATATGGTGTGATGTGGCTAAACTATAGTTTTCTACACTAAGAAATAGATCATTGAATCTTCAATAAAGACCTTCATTATGAGTCCCACTTATTTGAGGTGGATTTGTTTTCTAACTATCTTATGCGACCCACTAACTACAAATATGATAATTTTGCATGCTTATAATGTCATATGTTGAAGGACCATAAAATGCGTTCATCATGTGGAAAATTTACATCATTTCACATTGGATTCAAAACAAAAGGATGTTCATGCCTTGATTGAAAACTATCCTTAGAATATCTCACTTAGAGAAAATCGATGCCTATATTGGCCACCCAAATAGAAACAAAGTTTACAAACTCTTCTATTTCACTAGATTCATGTCCTTAGATTGTATACCTAGGTGAATATAGTACAAACACCTACCCAAAATACTGAGTGAAGAAAGACTTTGTGTTTTCTAAGACGTTGGGCTCCAACCCTAGATGCAAAAGTCTTACATCTCAAGTTATAGTTTCAATGTTTATCTTTAGCTATACTATAATATGAATATCATTGGCCTAACGTTTCCTTCTCCCTCGATGGAGTGTAGCTAAAACCAAATATGTATCTATCAAACCTATTATCTAGCTCGAGCGATGAAATTTCGAGAGGGATAGGGGAAAACATATCCAACACATGTTATAAGGCAAAATCAACTAGAGGTGAAAAGGTCAAAAGAAAGTTTGGTAGGTGCATGGAATTATTTCTTGTTGAAGGAGGATCATTCTCTTATGACGATGAGAGCATATGTGACATAGAGGTTCCCTTGAGGTACAAACACCTACTTAAACAGTGGGTACCCAAGGAACTGCCAGTGTTTGACACCGACTTCTGTGTTAATGAGAGGATGTATCACATTGCTCCGTCATCCATCCATGGCCTTGGTTTATTCTCCATGGACGACATAAAGGTAAAATATGGCAGATTAGTTGAGTTGTTTGATTATGTTGGACCATGTTACACTTATGGAGTATGGTTGAGGCTGGTCTAATATTTGCCTAGTATGCGGAGATACACACTCGCTGCAAATTATATACAACTGAAAGATAATAATAAAAATAAAGGAGCGACTATGTATATTGATGGAAGGCCAAAGGCATTGGGGAATATTGTAGGTCTTATAAATATTACAAGGCCTGGGACGACAATAAAGGAACCCAATTGCATTTTTTAGGAGCATGAAGGTAATAAAATATTTGTATGTGTGATGAAAACAATAACAGTAGGCGAAGATTTGTTGGTGGATTACAATCTGAATTGAGTCGAACCAGAACATATTCTTTTGCTACGGTACAAAACCTATTCCATCCCTCTCTTATCTTACCTATAGTTTCCCAACCATAATATCACCACTTCATGAATATAATGAAGCATGTATTCATTGAATCTTCAACAAAATTTGATTTTGCTTCTTGTAGAAAAAATTATGAATGAAATGCTGAGAGAGGTTTCTTACCCCAAGAATCACAATACTGAAAATTAAAACAAGACATAAAATAACACATAAAAAAATCCTCATATGGTCCACATTTCATATGTGGCTCACCAAATAGACCACCTTCCAAATATCAAAAGGTTTCCAAGATGACAATCTCGGTGAGAAGGACCATAGTTGATCGATCCCAGACCTAATCACGTCAATAGAAGCAAACCTTGAAACCACCAATTGTGAAGATTGCAAACAAAGATGGCCAAGGCTTGGCCTTTACATTCCATTAAATTGG
>JZKD02S2184918.1:0-18674 GCA_000966675.3 Picea glauca
TATTTAAATATATGTGTACGACCATCATATTTCAATTAAGCAACATTTCCAGTATCATTCAACTATGCTCAGGAATAGTATAATATGGTTATACAATACCTTAAGAATTGATTTACTTATGTATACACAGTTAACACATTCCTAACAATTAACATAACCATAAATATAACATTGACAAAGAAATACAAGATAAGATACATATCTGAAACCTAATGCTGAAATACAAATGGAGCAACCACGTTCCACCCAACCATAGAAAAAAACAACCAAGTTCACTTGTTCTTCTCACCCACTAGCCTGACCATAGGGAAAACTGAATGATCCTCCTTAGCTATAGTCACCATCGAGAGAACATAAAAAAATCCTTTGGCTCACACTAATAGTGTTCATAAAAGAAAACATTTTTCTTTTCCCCTACATACTAAGCAATGTCTTGCCTCCTCCATATGTTGTTAAAATATGCATCCTTGTGCCTAGGTATTTCCTTCCCTCCTTGGGAAATTCACATCTTTACAAATCATTGATTTTTAGGGGCTTCTAGTGGTGAAATTCCACTTCTTCCACTTGTAAAAATCATCCTTGAGGTAACTCAAACATGTTCCCCACTCATGGAGTCATGGTCAACTATTTTTAACCTCATTGTTCCATTTGTCTTCCAGCATTTAATTTATTAAAAGTTTGTCTTACACATGTGTCAAAATAAAAGAGGATAGTTGGGAAAGTCAAATATTTCCCCAACAGTCATCAAATAATTAACTACAACAATCAAAATTTGAAATTCAGATTTTCCATAAATGACAAATAATTTCCAAATCCAAATTTTCCAAAAACATAAGTTTATTTCAAAGATCACTTAGAATTTAATATTCTAAAATTTGAGGATATTACACCTTAATATTTAGTTAATTTACATGYCAGTGAGTAATTGTTCAATCATTTTAGGAAGATASTGGAAATCCTTGACACATGGATACCTCTCACTCGACGAGACACACTTATCCGTTCCTCGAAATGTGAAGAACMTCATAGTCCTAAGGGAGTGAAGAATTTCACCTTATGTAGAAAKCATTCCATAGCCTAATATAAATTATATTGAAGAGGACCTAAGAGTGTACTCCATATTTTTCGATGAAGACAACACTACCTTGGAACAAATTGACCTAGAGGATGGGATGTGGCATATGCAATTTGATGGTTGATGCTCCAGTGAAGGAAATGGAGCTAGAATTATCTTGTACTCTCTTGTACACAAAACTCACAACTTTTCCTATAGGTTAGAGTTTTCTTGGACAAACAACATCACAAAATTTGAGGCATTACCGCTAGGCATTGAAAATGCCTATAATTTAGGTTGTGGTCACCTTACAGTTTTTGGGGACTCTGAACTTTTTGTAAACCTTGTACGCAAAATATATTCTCCTAACAACATGTTAATGAAATGTTGCACCCAAGATGTTTGGGTTCTTATCTCAAACTTATTCTCTTTTAAAATCACTCATGTCAAAAGGGAATTGAACTCAATGGCTTATAGGCTACCTGTTTTTGCAGCCTCTCCTACTTGGAAACCTCTACCACAAAGACCTGATTGCACCTTTCAATCTTTGTATTGTCCTCATATCCATGAAAATATAGAGTCATGCCAGGTCTTCCCTAGTGATCAGATCATATGTGCTTTCATACAAAATGAACCTTACAAGCCTGAGGAGATTATATCAATGGAAGATAACAAAATTACGAAGGTCTTGACTCCTCTAGAAATTTCATTTTCACCGAGTGATGTAGGAAATAAAGAAAAACATAAAGAAGAGGAGTCAAAAAGGAAAGTTGGTGAAACCATTTCCTTGAATATTAGGACACCCGATTCCCCAAATAATGTTAATATAGGTACCCAATGTTCTGATGAGGAAAAATTGAAGTTCACTAATTTAATCCGTGAATTTCAATATTTTTTTTTCTTGGTCTTATGAGTATATTCATGGTTTTTATCATGCTCTTATACAACATGATATTCCTATCAAGGAAGGCATAAAGCTAGTTAGGAAAAAACAAAGACCCATTAACCCCACACTGGAAGAAACTGTTCAGAAGGAGTTGGAAAAACTCTTGAAGGCTATGATAACTTTTCTTATTAAGTATTTTGAGTGGGTTTCCAATTTGGTTCTCATTTGGAAAGCAACTAGCCAAATAAGACTATSCATTATTTTCATGCATTGAATAGAGCTAGCGTGAAMGACCATTTTCCTCTCCCTAATATGGAAATGATTTTTCAACAAGYTGTAGGGTCACAGATGATGTCCTTACTTGTTGGATTTTCTAGTTATAATWAGRTCAAGGTAAAAAGGATGGATARATATAAAACCACTTTTATCAAACATTGGGGCACTTTMTCTTATGAATGTATTCCTTTTGGATTATCTAATCTAGGTTCCACTTTCCAAAGAGTTATGCAGAGAGATTTTGACGATGTGATCAGAAACATTATTCARATTTATCTTGATGACTTAACTGTGTATTCAAAAAATTGGTCAAATCATTTTGGTCATCTTAGAAAGGTTCTCATGCGATGCAGGAAATTCAACATTTATTTAAATCCTTCTAAGTCTATCATTAGCATTATTGGTGCAGACCCCCGACCCTCGGGCCAAGATTGCACACACGATCATTATAAGATTCTCCTAGAGCCTAAGGGGTTCCCTCGATTCCTGATTTGAACCTCATGAATTTGATCCACATGTCCTTCAGAAACCCCACCTATGTGAACATGCACAAGGCACGAGCTTCACCGCCATGAGACCATAGCGCTATGCCCAAGGCCTTAAAAAAAGCGCCTTTCACAACTCGCAATCTCGCGAGTTTGTGAGTCCAATACCCTCGACTCATTTTTCTCCAAACCCCAATACCTGAGATGCGATACGGGTAGGATCCTTCCTTGTTAGCGCCTTCTGCACATCACCATCAGCTAGGCTAAACACTAGCACTACTTGCAACTCGTGAGTTGGAGTGTTGATCCCTTGTGCTCCTCCTTTGCGAAACTCTGAGACGCGATAAGTCAACGATGGGTTGACTCATTCAACACTACTTGCAACTTGCGACTTCGCAAGATGGAGTGTCAAACCCTCATGATCCTCCTTAATGAATCCCTGAGATGCGGTAAGTCAACAATGGGTTGACTCCTTCCCAAGTGACGTGTGTTCACCACCTGTCACCCACTTCCACCTTTCTCTGRGCGTTGTATGTTTCTGCCACCTKTCAACCACGTGGTCCCCACCTAATGGATGTGCCATGTCTTCACATGAGCCCTCGACGCTTGGCACTTCACAACTTCGTGAGTTGAAAATAATTCCTTTCAATATATGAACCCCCGATATGCGATACTACATAGAGATTCTGATCCAATGATTCTCCCGTAACTTGGATCCAGTGACTCTCACAAATTCACCACTTCTTTCACGAAGTGTCTCCATTGTCCATTTAAGCTTCTCTACTGTGAAAAATCCTATAGTTTAAACTCTGTGCGCCTTCCTCCAGATCCGTTGACTATCAATTCTTCGCACAAGATCTGACAGTAGTTGTAGCTCCTCCTTGAGCATGTGCTTCTTCCTTTCCCTTGGAAGATTTTCAAAGTTTCAAAGGCCTCGACCTTCGTTTCCTCTACGAGCCTTGTGACCTTGGGTCTCGCCTGCGTTATGGAAAATGTTATCCTTCCTGAGCTTTGTTCCCTCTGAAACCTCAAAGGGTTTCTCAACCTCTGCACTCCTTGTAGGGTCCCTGCACAAAACTGTGCTATCCGTCCTGAGCTTCAGAACTCGAACCTCTAAGGTAATCAACCTTTTTCTCTCCTTTCAAAGGGGAATTTGGTGCCCTCTTGTCAAACTTCTTCTCAATAACTCCTTGCTAAACAAACATAGTATTCAACAACTCTATGAGTGTCTTACTCGTTGACACTTCTCCTATCTCAGAACTCGAAAGAGTTCCTTCTGTGCACACCTGCACCACCTCAATGCCCTCCTGGAAGAGTTCTCTAGAATCCTCAGTGATTCTATCTTCTCTTCTAAACTCATAATAGAGTTCTTTTGTGCACTCTATGCAATTGCTCAATGCCCTCCTGGCAGAGCTTCCACAGAACCCTAAG
This sequence comes from Picea glauca, assembly GCA_000966675.3. Lineage (NCBI taxonomy): Eukaryota > Viridiplantae > Streptophyta > Pinopsida > Pinales > Pinaceae > Picea > Picea glauca. The sequence goes on from JZKD02S2184918.1 coordinate 4,133, forward strand.
TGATTATGTTTTCTCTATGCCTTCCTCTACATAGTATTACCTCCAAGGTGTTGAACAACCTTGAGGCTTCTACCTGGGTATAATATTTCCTTCGGTGTGCCCTCTTTGCACAAATCTAACAAAATTCCATAGAATTCAGAAGTGCACTCTATGCACTGGCTTACAGAACCCGCAATGTTCTGTCATGCAACCTCTTGCATGAAGCCAAAAAGAACCAGACTTGGAATCAAACAACCCAATAGATAATGACTTCTATCTATAACCTGCAAATGAAAACTAACATACATCTACAACGTATCATCACCACAAAAATGAATTCATTCATGAACTCACAAACACATGAACAAAAGCATGTAGGAAAAACTACGCTGATTGTGTTAATATGAAATGCCTCTTTACAATGTGTTCGAGTTCGGACTACAACAGAGTCTCGACTCTCTCTTCCCTAACCTATTCTCTCTTCTTCTCTTCTCTATAGACTCTACTGACTCTACATACTTTTCAGACCCCTCTTAAAAATAAGATCCAAGATCTTTTACATGAGGGGGTTCTTTGAGCTCTTCCCTCCATCCTCACCAACTCTCNATTTATCTTGATGACTTAACTGTGTATTCAAAAAATTGGTCAAATCATTTTGGTCATCTTAGAAAGGTTCTCATGCGATGCAGGAAATTCAACATTTATTTAAATCCTTCTAAGTCTATCATTAGCATTATTGGTGCAGACCCCCGACCCTCGGGCCAAGATTGCACACACGATCATTATAAGATTCTCCTAGAGCCTAAGGGGTTCCCTCGATTCCTGATTTGAACCTCATGAATTTGATCCACATGTCCTTCAGAAACCCCACCTATGTGAACATGCACAAGGCACGAGCTTCACCGCCATGAGACCATAGCGCTATGCCCAAGGCCTTAAAAAAAGCGCCTTTCACAACTCGCAATCTCGCGAGTTTGTGAGTCCAATACCCTCGACTCATTTTTCTCCAAACCCCAATACCTGAGATGCGATACGGGTAGGATCCTTCCTTGTTAGCGCCTTCTGCACATCACCATCAGCTAGGCTAAACACTAGCACTACTTGCAACTCGTGAGTTGGAGTGTTGATCCCTTGTGCTCCTCCTTTGCGAAACTCTGAGACGCGATAAGTCAACGATGGGTTGACTCATTCAACACTACTTGCAACTTGCGACTTCGCAAGATGGAGTGTCAAACCCTCATGATCCTCCTTAATGAATCCCTGAGATGCGGTAAGTCAACAATGGGTTGACTCCTTCCCAAGTGACGTGTGTTCACCACCTGTCACCCACTTCCACCTTTCTCTGGGCGTTGTATGTTTCTGACACCTGTCAACCACGTGGTCCCCACCTAATGGATGTGCCATGTCTTCGCATGAGCCCTCGACGCTTGGCACTTCACGACTTCATGAGTTGAAAATAAGTCCTTTCAATATATGAACCCCCGATATGCGATACTACGTAGAGATTCTGATCCAATGGTTCTCCCGTAACTTGGATCCAGTGACTCTCACAAATTCACCACTTCTTTCACGAAGTGTCTCCATTGTCCGTTTAAGCTTCTCTCCTGTGAAAAATCTTAGAGTTTAAACTCTGTGCGCCTTCCTCCAGATCCGTTGACTATCAATTCTTCGCACAAGATCTGACGGTAGTTGTAGCTCCTCCTTGAGCATGTGCTTCTTCCTTTCCCTTGGAATATTTTCAAAGTTTCAAAGGCCTCGACCTTCATTTCCTCTACGAGACTTGTGACCTTGGGTCTCGCCTGCGCTATGGAAAATTTTATCCTTCCTGAGCTTTGTTCCCTCTGAAACCTCAAAGGGTTTCTCAACCTCTGCACTCCTTGTAGGGTCCCTTCACAAAACTGTGCTATCCGTCCTGAGCTTCAGAACTCGAACCTCTAAGGTAATCAACCCTTTTCTCTCCTTTCAAAGGGAAATTTGGTGCCCTCTTGTCAAACTCCTTCTCAAGAACTCCTTGCTGAACAAACATAGTATTCAACAACTCTATGAGTGTCTTTCTCGTTGACACTTCTCCTATCTCAGAACTCGAAAGAGTTCCTTCTGTGCACACCTGCACCACCTCAATGCCCTCCTAGAAGAGTTCTCTAGAATCCTCAGTGATTCTATCTTCTCTTCTGAAATCATAATAGAGTTCTTTTGTGCACTCTATGCACTTGCTCAATGCCCTCCTGGCAGAGCTTCCACAGAACCCTAAGTGATTATGTTTTCTCTATGCCTTCCTCTACATAGTATTACCTCCAAGGTGTTCAACAACCTTGAGGCTTCTACCTGGGTATAATATTTCCTCTGGTGTTCCCTCTTGGCACAAATCTATCCAAATTCCATATAATTCAGAAGTGCACTCTATGCACTGGCTTACAGAACCCGCAGTGTTATGTCATGCAACCTCTTGCATGAAGCCAAAAAGAACCAGACCTGGAATCAAACAACCCAATAGATAATGACTTCTATTTGTAACCTGCAAATGAAAACTAACATACATCTACAATGTATCATCACCACAAAAATGAATTCATTCATGAACTCACAAACACATGAACAAAAGCATGTAGGAAAAACTACCCAAGATCCAAGATCTTTTACATGAGGGGGTTCTTTGAGCTCTTCCCTCCATCCTCACCAACTCTCATTAATTACAATGAATTACATTGAATGGGCCATCTAATCCAAATCATATTTAGATCCCTTTCTTCCTGTCAGCCACTAAGGCGACATTAACTACAACCTGCTCAAAAGCGCGACTTGGCTCTACCAGCCTTACAAACATTTAATTCAAATTCAAAATTTGAAAAAAAAAGAGAGGGTTGCGCCTCTCTCCTCCATTGAATGCGTGCTTTGATATGCTAGCTGGCGCATAGCTGGCTTGGAGAAATGATCATGTATCATACTCCTATTCTATGAAAAATTCATGAGCTCCTACTCACGAGCTTCCAAGCATCATTGTTGAAATCCACCTGGATCCCAAACAGTTATCTCGAGCTGTCCATCCGCTCCATTTCTTTCCTACTGCTACTGGATCTGCTACCCTGCTACTATTGTAGGTCCCTTGCTATTCAACTTCCCTTTTCTGACTACTTCTACTGATCTGATCATTAGCATCAGCCTTCTGATCTCCTCGATTATCTTTTTCAGCTACTGCAGTGGCTAGCTCTGTTTATGCAGTCTCCTCGGGTGCACTTCCTCCTTATCGGTGGGTATTCCATCATGATCCATCATGTTGTTTTCCTCTTCTGTGGCACTAGATGGCCACTCTGCTGCAGACTCCTCTTCTGTAGTTTGATCACTGAGACTCTTCTCAGCTTCCTCTTCTGACAACTTGACTCTCAGCTCTCTTGCTGGCATATCTCCAGCTTCCTCCAGCTGCTCCTCAGATCCGCATGAGTGTCTCCTCATGGCATTTATCTACTGGCTCTGGATAAATTAACCAATCCTCCAACATATCTAACTCCAACTCCCATGGAGTGAGTATCTTATCCCCATCTTCTTCTTTTGCTGGGGAAAATTTTTGTATTGGCTCCACCTCTTCTTCCTCTATGACAGTCACTGCTGGCTATCCTTCTCCAGTTGTTGTTGTATCTACAACACAAGCTTTGTCCTCCCTTGGGCTATGTGGCAAGAATACTTCAATTCCCCCAATGATCATAAACTGTGTCTAATCCTTCTCTATCAAATCCTCTCACTGATCTGAACTCATCCTTGAGTTCATGAGACTTTCAGACAGTCTCATCTACTCTCCCTAGCCCACCTGGCAATATGGGACTTCTACCCTACCCACCTAGCAGTCTATGAGATCAATCAATCCCATATCCATCAACACTCCTTGCTGACATGGACTCACTTCTGAGCTTTCGAGACTTTTAGACAGTCTCATCTCCTTCTCGCTGCCCACCTGGAAAATTGGGAATTTTTTGCTGCCCACTTGGCAGTCTATGAGATCCTGCAATGATCCCATCACATTGCCCATCTGACAATCTAAACGTTTTTCACTTCCTTCCTGGCAATTCACGAAATCTTTCAGTGATCTCTTCTCCTCATCATCACTAAGATTTCTCCCAGATTTTGGTTCACACACATGAACCACTTCCTCTATGTCTCTGAGTATTTCAACATACCTCAGCCATATTTTCAGCAGTCTCCACTGTCTTTTGGCCAACAACTCCTTGACTAGCCACTTTTCTTTCCTCTTGATGGGCCATTCATACACCCATCACGATTTTTCATTCTGCTGCATCCGCAGTGCAAGCTCTTCCATTCTCTCTCTTATCTTGGTGAGTTCTTTATCCATCTCATTTTTTCTCTATTGTTGATGGTTCTTCTTTCCACCACATCCATGGCCTTTAGTAGCCATATTATTGTTTATGTTTTCCCTCTTGGAAAACTTGTTGTTGTCACTCTGCATTCATGAGTGCTTCCAGCCTCTCCTTATAGTCGAACTAACTGTCTATTTGTTTCTACATCTTGCAACAATCTCTTCAATTCTCTTCACCTAAAATATACAGACTAAGTCCCACTCTGATACCAATTTGGTGCGTATCAGACTACTCTTTTTCCTCTAGCTCCCTCTGCCTAAAATATATAGACAAAATCAAGCTCTGATACCACTTTGGTGCAGACCCCCGACCATCGTGCCAAGATCCACACACAAGATCATTCTAATATTCTCCTCGAGCCAAAGAGGCTCCCTTAGATCGCTATTGGAACCTCATGAATTCAATCCATAGGTCCTTCAGAAACCCCACCTGTGTGAACATGCACAAGGCACGAGCTTCACCTCAATGCGACTAGAGTGTTATGCCCAAGGCCTTAACACAAACGCCTTTCAAAACTGGCGATCTCACGAGTTCATGTGTCTAATACCCTTGACTCCTCTTTCTCCAAAACCCAATACCCGAGATGTGATACGAGTAGGCTCCTTCCTTGTTAGCACCTTCCACACATCACCACTGGCTAGGCTAAACACCAGCACTACTCGCAACTCGTGAGTTCACAAGTTGGAGTGTTGAGCCCTCGTGCTCCTCCTTTGAAAAACTCTGAGATGCGATAAGTCAACGAAGGGTTGACTCCTTCAACACTACTTGCAACTCGCAACTTCATGATCTAGAGTTTCGAACCCTCGTGCTCCTCCTTTGTGAATTCCCAAGACGTGATAAGTCAACAATGGGTTGACTTCTTCCCAGGCAATGCGTGTTCACCACCTGTCACCCACTTCCACCTTTATCTGGGCACTCTATGTTTGCACCACCTGCTAACCATGTGGTCCCCACCTAACGGATGTGCCACGTCTTCACACGAGCCCTTGACACTCGACACTTCACAAATTCGTGAGTCAAAAAGGAGTTATTTCAACCTTCGAACCCTCGATACACGATACTACGTGGAGGTTCTAATCCAATGGTTCTCTTGTAGCTTGGATCCAAAAACTCTCGCAACTTTGCCACTTCTTTCATGAAGTGTCTCCACCGTTCGTTTAAGTTTCTCTCTTGCACGACTTCCTAGAGGTTAAACTCTATGTAGCTTCCTCCAGATCCGATGACTATCGGTTCTTCTCACAAGATCTGACGGTAGTTGTAGCTCCTCCTTGAGCATGTGCTTCTTCCTTTCCCTTGGAAGATTTTCAAAGTTTCAAAGGCCTCGACCTTTGCTTCCTCTATGAACCCTGTGACAATGGGTCTCACCTGCATTCAAGAAAATGTTATCCTTCCCAAGATTTGTTCCCTCTAAAACCTCCAAGGGTTTCTCAACCTCTACACTCCTTCCATGGTCCCTACACACAACCGTGCTATCCATCATGAGATGCAGAACTTGAACCTCTAAGGTACTCAACCCGTTTCTCTCCTTTCAAAGGGGAATTTGGTTCCCCCTTGGCAACCTCCTGCTGAAGAACTCCTTGCTAAGAAAACAGAGTATTCAACACTCCATGAGTGTATTTCTCCTTGACACTTCTCCTATCTCAGAACTCAAAAGAGTTCCTTCTGTGCACACATGCACCAAATCAATGCCCTCTTGACAGATTTCTCCATAATCCTCAATGATTCTATCTTTGCTTCTGAAATCAGAATAGAGTTCTTCTGTGAACTCTATGCACTTGCTCAATTCTCTCCTATAAGAGCTTCCACAAAACCCTTAGTGATTATGTTTTCTCTATGCCTTCCTTTCCATAGTCTTACCTCCAAAGTGTTCAACAACCTTGAGGCTTCTCCTTGGGTATAATATTTCCTTTCGTGCACCCTCTTATCACAACTCTGTCCAAATTCCACAGAATTCAGAAGTGCACTCTATGCACTGGCTTACAGAACTCACAGTGTTCTGTCATGCAACCTCTTGCATGAAGCCACAAAGAACCAGACCTAGAATCAAAGAACCCAATAGACAATAACTTATGTTTTTAACCTGCAAATGAAAACTAACATACATCTAAAACATATCATCGACACATAAAGACATCCATGCATGAACTCACAAACACATGAACAACAACATGCAGAAAAAAACTACTCTTATTTTATTAATATGAAATTCCTCTTTACAATGTTTTCGAGCTCGGACTGCAATAGAGTATCGAATCTCTCTTCTCTAACCTATTATCTTTGCTTCTCTTTTCTACAGACTCTACTGACTCTACAGACTTTTCAAATCCCTCTTAAAAATAAGATCCAAGATCTTTTACATGAGGGGGCTCTTTGAGCTCTTCCCTCCATCCTCACCAACTCTCATTAATTACAATGAATTACATTGAATGGGCCATCTAATCCGAATCAGAGTTAGATCCCTTTCTTCCTNGTGCTTTGATATGATAGCTAGCGCATAGCTGGCTTGGAGAAATGATCCTATATCATACTCCTATTCTATGAAAAATTCATGAGCTCCTACTCATGAGCTTCCAAGCATCATTGTTGAAATCCACCTGGATCCCAAGCAGTTCTTTGGAGCTGTCCATCCGCTCCATTTCTTTGCTACTGCTACTGGATCTGCTACCCTGCTACTATTGTAGGTCCCTTGCTATTCAACTTCCCTTTGCTGACTTCTTCTACTGATCTGATCATTAGCATCAGCCTTCTGATCTCCTCAATTATCTTGTTCAGCTACTACAGTGGCTAGCTCTGTTTATGCAGTCTCCTTGGGTGCACTTCCTCCTTATCTGTGGGTAGTCCATCATGATCCCTCATGTTGTTTTCTTCTTCTGTGGCACTAGATGGCCACTCTACTGTAGAATCCTCTTCTATAGTTTGATCACTGAGACTCTTCTCAGCTTCCTCTTCTGACAACTTGACTCTCAGCTCTCTTGCTGGCATATCTCCAGCTTCCTCCAGCTGCTCCTCAAATCTGCATGATTGTCTCCTCATGGCATTCATCTACTGGCTATGGATAAATTAACCAATCCTCCAACATATCTAACTCCAACTCCCATGGAGTGAGTATCTTATCCCCATGTTCTTCTTTTGCTGGGGAAATTTTTTGTATTGGCTCCACCTCTTCTTCCTCTATGACAGTCACTGCTGGCTATCCTTCTCCAGTTGTTGTTGTATCTACAACACAAGATTTKTCCTCCCTTGGGCTATGTGGCAAGAATACTTCAATTCCCCCAATGATCATAAACTGTGTCTAATCCTTYTCTATCAAATCCTCTCACTGATCTGAACTCATCCTTGAGTTCATGAGACTTTCAGACAGTCTCATCTACTCTCCCTAGCCCACCTGGCAATATGGGACTTCTACCCTACCCACCTAGCAGTCTATGAGATCAATCAATCCCATCTCCATCAACACTCCTTGCTGACATGGACTCACTTCTGAGCTTCCGAGACTTTTAGACAGTCTCATCTCTTTCTCGCCGCCCACCTGGAAAATTGGGAATTTTTTGCTGCCCACTTGGCAGTCTATGAGATCCTTCAACGATCCCATCACATTGCCCATCTGAGAATCTAAATGTTTTTCACTTCCTTCCTGGCAGTTCACGAAATATTTCAGTGATCTCTTCTCCTCATCATCACTAAGATTTCTCCCAAATTTTGGTTCACACACATGAACCACTTCCTCTATGTCTTTGAGTATTTCAACATACCTCAGCCATATTTTCAGCAGTCTCCACTGTCTTTTGGCCAACAACTCTTTGACTAGCCACTTTTCTTTCCTCTTTATGGGCCATTCATACACCCATCACGATTTTTCATTCTGCTGCATCCGCAGTGCAAGCTCTTCCATTCTCGCTCTTATCTTGGTGAGTTCTTTATCCATCTCATTGTTTCTCTATTGTTGATGGTTCTTCTTTCCACCACATCCATGGCCTTTAGTAGCCATATTATTGTTTATGTTTTCCCTCCTGGAAAACTTGTTGCTGTCACTCTGCATTTGTGAGTGCTTCCAGCCTCTCCTTATAGTCGAACTAACTGTCTATTTGTTGCTACATCCTGCAACAATCTCTTCAATTCTCTTCACCTAAAATATACAGACTAAGTCCCACTCTGATACCACTTTGGTGCGTATCAGACTACTCTTTTTCCTCTAGCTCCCTCTGCCTAAAATATATAGACAAAATCAAGCTCTAATACCACTTTTGTGCAGACCCCCGACCATCGTGCCAAGATCCACACACAAGATCATTCTAATATTCTCCTCGAGCCAAAGAGGCTCCCTCAGATCGCTATTGGAACCTCATGAATTCGATCCATAGGTCCTTCAGAAACCCCACCTGTGTGAACATGCACAAGGCACGAGCTTCACCTCAATGCGACTAGAGTGTTATGCCCAAGGCCTTAACACAAACACCTTTCAAAACTTGCGATCTCATGAGTTCATGTGTCTAATACCCTCGACTCCTCTTTCTCCAAACCCCAATACCCGAGATGTGATATGAGTAGGCTCCTTCCTTGTTAGAACCTTCCACACATCACCACTGGCTAGGATAAACACCAACACTACTCGCAACTCGTGAGTTCACGAGTTGGAGTGTTGAGCCCTCGTGCTCCTCCTTTGCAAAACTCTGAGATGTGATAAGTCAACGATGGGTTGACTCCTTCAACACTACTTGCAACTCGCGACTTCATGATCTGGAGTGTTGAACCCTCGTGCTCCTCCTTTGTGAATTCCCAAGACGTGATAAGTCAACAATGGGTTGACTTCTTCCCAGGCAATGSGTGTTCACCACCTGTCACCCGCTTCCACCTTTATCTGRGCACTCTATGTTTGCACCACMTGTTAACCACGTGGTCCCCACCTAATGGATGTGCCACGTCTTCACACGAGCCCTTGAMACTCRACACTTCACAACTTCGTGAGTCAAAAAGGAGTTATTTCAACCTTCGAACCCTTGATACACGATACTACGTGGAGGTTCTAATCCAACGGTTCTCTTGTAGCTTGGATCCAAAAACTCTCGCAACTTTGCCACTTCTTTCATGAAGTGTCTCCACCATTCGTTTAATTTTCTCTCTTGCACGACTTCCTAGAGGTTAAACTCTATGCAGCTTCCTCCAGATCCGATGACTATCGGTTCTTCTCACAAGATCTGACGGTAGTTGTAGCTCCTCCTTGAGCATGTGCTTCTTCCTTTCCCTTGGAATATTTTCAAAGTTTCAAAGGCCTCGACCTTTGCTTCCTCTATGAACCCTGTGACAATGGGTCTCACCTACATTCCAGAAAATGTTATCCTTCCTGAGATTTGTTCCCTCTAAAACCTCCAAGGGTTTCTCAACCTCTACACTCCTTCCAGAGTCCCTACACACAACTGTGCTATCCATCATGAGATGGAGAACTTGAACCTCTAAGGTACTCAACCCATTTCTCTCCTTTCAAAGGGGAATTTGGTTCCCCCTTGGAAACCTCCTACTGAAGCACTCCTTGCTAAGAAAACAGAGTATTCAACACTCCATGAGTGTATTTCTCCTTGAAACTTCTCCTATCTCATAACTCAAAAGAGTTCCTTTTGTGCAAACATGCACCAAATCAATGCCCTCTTTACAAAGTTCTCCATAATCCTCAGTGATTCTATCTTTGCTTCTGAAATCAGAATAGAGTTCTTCTGTGAACTCTATGCACTTGCTCAATTCTCTCCTATAAGAGCTTCCACAAAACCCTTAGTGATTATGTTTTCTCTATGCCTTCCTTTCCATAGTCTTACCTCCAAAGTGTTCAACAACCTTGAGGCTTCTCCTTGGGTATAATATTTCCTTTCGTGCACCCTCTTATCACAACTCTGTCCAAATTCCACAGAATTCAGAAGTGCACTCTATGCACTGGCTTACAGAACTCACAGTGTTCTGTCATGCAACCTCTTGCATGAAGCCACAAAGAACCAGACCTAGAATCAAAGAACCCAATAGACAATAACTTATGTTTTTAACCTGCAAATGAAAACTAACATACATCTAAAACATATCATCGACACATAAAGACATCCATGCATGAACTCACAAACACATGAACAACAACATGCAGAAAAAAACTACTCTTATTTTATTAATATGAAATTCCTCTTTACAATGTTTTCGAGCTCGGACTGCAATAGAGTATCGAATCTCTCTTCTCTAACCTATTATCTTTGCTTCTCTTTTCTACAGACTCTACTGACTCTACAGACTTTTCAAATCCCTCTTAAAAATAAGATCCAAGATCTTTTACATGAGGGGGCTCTTTGAGCTCTTCCCTCCATCCTCACCAACTCTCATTAATTACAATGAATTACATTGAATGGGCCATCTAATCCGAATCAGAGTTAGATCCCTTTCTTCCTATCAGCCATTAAGGTGACATTAACTATAGCCTGCTCAAAGGCATGGCTTGGCTCTACCAACCTTATAAAAATTTAATTCAAATTCAAAATTTGAAAAAAAAGGAGAGGGCTATGCCTCTCTCCTCCATTGAATGTGCGCTTTGATGTGTTGGTTGGCACGTAGCTGGCTTTGAGCGATGTTCCTGCATCAGTTACCAAGGGAAAGATCTTTGGGCACATTATCTCTTATTCAGGAATAAGGATAGATTCTGAAAGGATTGTTACTATCCTAAATCTTCCTAGTCCTACTCCCAAAAAGGAGGTTCAAGACTTTATGGGCTTTATCAACTTCATTTGTAGGTTTGCTCTTGATTTTTCTGTAATGGTCAAACCAATTCAAAATATTCTTAAGAAATATTGCTCATTTTCTTGGACTGATGACATTGAAAACATTTTTGTAAGGATCAAGAAGGAAATCAGTTCTGCACTGGTTTTGGCGAAGACAGATTTTGAGAAAGAATTTATTATATATTCTAATGCCACAGAGGAAGAAGTTTTTTCTATCCTCATGCAATGTTATTACCAATTTAACAAAAATCTAATAGCTTACATGAGTCAAATATTTTCATATGATGAATTTAAATATTCTTATACTGAAAAACATGTTTTTGATCTTGTTGAAGATGTTGATAAATTTCACCACTTTATCTTAGATAAGCACACACTGGTAAAAGTCCCTTTACCTACTGTCAATTTTTTGTGCTCAAAGAATTATCTTTCAAGGAATCCTGCACATTATCTTGCCAAGATCCAGGAGCATGATTTAACTATCATGACGTCTAAAACCATTAAGGGACATGAGTTATCCCTTCACTTAGCTCAGCATGCAGAAGAAAGTGAAGAAATTGAGAACAAGATACCTTTTTCTCGGCACTATTTTATATTGATATTCGAATCCTTCATGTAGTTGAACATCCCTCGTATAAATATCTTGTCTATTATTTGCAAAACCAGAGGTGTCCATATAATTTATATACTCATCAAAGGATAAGGCTCCATCTTGAATCTTCCATATATGTCATTTTAGGAGACTTCTTGTTTACGAGATTTGTCGATGGTATGCTACTTAATTGTGTCAATAATGAGGAAGAACATAAATTGTTACAAGAGACCCATGGATCTTTAGATTTTCTTATTCATGTAGGAGGTCACTTTTCTGCTAAGACTACTTCTATTAAAATTATCAAGAAAGGGTATTATTGGCCTTCTATTTTTCATTATTGTTATAATTTTTCAAGATCTTGTGATAAGTTCTAGAAGTTCGTTGAGAAAGAACATTTTTTTTCCATTCCTTTAAAACCTTTCCTCCTTGAATTTCATTTTTCAAAATGGGGTCTAGACTTTATTGGTCCTATGAATCCCCCATATTCAGGAGGGAAATTTTTTGTCTTGACAGCCACAAACTATTTTACGAAATGGACTGAAGTTGTCCAACTTAATCATTCGCAGGATGAGCAGGTGATTTATTTCCTTAAGACTAATATTTTTTCCAGATTTGGTCTCACTTTGTAGATAATTACAGACAACGACCCCACTTTTATTTTTGCTAAGTTAACTCAGTTTCTAGCTAAACTGGGGGTTAAACATTTTACCCCATCATCTTATTATCCCCAAGGAAATGGGAATTTCGAGTCTACTAACAAAAAAATGGTTAGAATTATCAAGATTCTCATTGAAGAGAATGCCTCATCAATGGCACACTCTCCTCACTTATGCCCTTTGGGTAGATCACACTACCACCAAGGTGAGCATTGGTTTCACTCCTTTCCAGCTTGTTTATGGTCAAGAAGCCATTCTTCCTACTGATCTAGAACTTTATTCTCTCAGGTTGATGCTACAGGTTGAAGAATTAAATTATTCTAATATATGTCAAAGAATGAATGCACTCTTGGCTTTAGAGGAACAAAGGACATTTTCCCTAGATAACATAAAGAGAGGAAAACAAACTGTTAAAATATATTTCAATAAAAGTGCAAAGTATGTCAAATTTAAGGTTAATGAGAAGGTCTTTCTATGGGATTCAAATCATGATGATAGAGGAAGGAATTCAAAGTTAAAAAATTTATGGCTGGGTCCTTTTAATATCTCTTTTGTCCTCGACATAAATTGCTATATCCTAAAGGACTTACAAGAGCGATTTTTTTCCTATAGCACCAATGGTTACCACATAAAACACTATGTGCAACCAACTTGAATGTTTAAATGTTGTATGGAATTTTTTTATGCTTTATAGTTTTTTTTTATTGCTTTGATTTTACTTTTTTGTTATTTCCTTATGTTGTTTCACTATTGTTATTTATTCCTTTTATTGACTTATTTTCTTGTCAAAAATAAAACGTTGGATCAATTTTACCACATCTTCGTTATTATGCAAGTATTGTTAATCAATAACAATCAGGTTACACAACTGTCACGATGTTCTCCCTTGAATATATCATTGAAATTGCTATCTTCTTCAACTATTGTTCGATAATATAGTTGGTTTTTCATCCCTATTTCTTCTTTCCTTTTCTTCCCTTCGCTCCATGATTCAAAAGAGCACACCAGAAAATTTTTCTCCTTGAAGCCAAGAATGATTTTTCTATGATTAATAATATGATTATGTGTACATGTATAAGCCCCCTCATACGTAACACTTTCCATGAGTTATTCCCAAAATCCCAAATCATTTTTTCCCTTAAATTCCTCACTTCGTTGTGTTGCATAATCACTCTGATGTATTTTTTCTTGATATAATGATTAGTGAGTCTGAAAAAACAGACATTCTGAGTTCTTAATCAATTTGAAACAAATTTTCCTATGGCTTCTATAGTTTTTTGACCCTTAGAATCGTAACAATGTATATTGCTCGCAAATGATTGCCAAGCTCTATTATTTATTTATAATAATAATAACTAACTAGTAGGTGGGACCCCCTTTTAGACTAGGGGCGCTATGATGGATGTGTTGTGCTTATATGTTTGTTGTTTTTATAATGATGCCTACACATTCTTCTACAATTCATGATTCAAGTCATGGTGTCATTTTTTATGACAACATGGTTGGTTGATGTGTTATTTCTAGATGGTGTTGATCGTCACTCGCAATACATGGTAGTGCTATGGATATAAGGATTATTTTTTACAGGTGTTATGTTATGCATTAAACATTGATTAATGATCTTATACATGATTTCATGAAAAATATCATATGCGAGCTTGAACAAAAACAAAAGGAAAAAAATATATGAATAAGTCCTAAGGTTATTGCAATGGTGACAAATGAAGGGTGATAGACCTAGTTTCTAGACCTAGTTTCGAATCATATATGACAATGTTGTACCATCCCTGAGGATATTTTTTATTTGTTCAAGTTATTTTCTCTTACCTCCATTGTTGTTTCAAACCCTAAACATGATCTTAGTCTCGTTTTAATGATGGAAAGAATAAAAGAGACACATGTGTGTGCCTAGTTTGTTTAGCACGACTTAGTTTTGTTCTATCGAACATGATTTGGTTATGTTGAGCTTGACTTGTTTCAGTTTCTCCTCATGATCTTTTTGGCTATGTCAATTGTTGGGCAATTATTCTAAAGGAATTATGTGCATGCTCAATTTTCAAAAAAATCAGGCTCAAAGTTGCATGTTATTGGTTAAATGTTATTATTGAATCAAGATTTGTGTCGATCATATTGTTGAAGACCAATGTGTGATTTAATCGGGACCCAATTATGATTTTTAATGTACTGGATTATGTCAAA
>JZKD02S2184918.1:27463-41270 GCA_000966675.3 Picea glauca
GTCAGGGCTAGGCTCTAGCCCTCGGTGCATACCATAAAACCATTCTATATAACCTTCACATTACCTTTTCTCACACGTGAGGATTTCATACGACTCATCCCCGACGTATATCCATGTGACCTTTTCGATATGCCCATTGCTTTATACTTTGGCACGAGTTTAGAGGATAAGCCTCAGTTTGCGGGGGCCAACCCCCTCCGAAGAGGGGCTAGAGACTGGTGGCCAGCAACGGATGTGTGCGAGGAGTTAGGATGTGTCCATATGCACCAATTCCACATGACCAAGGGCGCACGTTTAAGGAGCTGAGACCGGGAGATAAGGACCAACACCAGCCAACCGAGGGCCATATGGAAGCTCACATGCGACCAAGGGTTTGGATGAAGGGGGGTGTGCCCTATATTTTGTTAATTTTTGGGATTTTGAACATAGAATAAGATTTTTTATGGTTATTTCAGCCTATTTTGGCGGATTTTGGCCATTATTGGAGGATCTGGAGCTCTTTTTTAGGCCAGACCTTGGGGGGAAGTTGGGAGGTTGTTGCCAACTTCAAGCCTATATAAACCAGAGTTTCTTGGAAGCCTTAGGTAGTTTCAGAAGAGGACAAATGTTGAAGGATTGTAAATCCAAAGCCATTTTTATGTAGGGAAGCCTTTGAGGAGAGCAACTTTGTGGGCCATTTTCAGGAGCTTCGTTCATCCGTTTTCAGTGTCGTTAGTTGTGTTGGGTTCTTGAGATCTAGAAGAACACAACCAGATTAGTTTGTAATCCATTTGACTCTTTTTTGATGTAATTTTTAATCTTTGAAGAGAAATAAGAAAGCCTCACCCACTAAGACAAAGGCCTTGAGACGTAGGCGATATTGCCGAACTCCATTAACAACTTTTTTTATTATGGTGCGCTGATCCTTGTGCTTATTTAAAAATATGTATTTATTATTATGGCTTCCATGTTAAATATTTAATTCTTCCTCTTTCTTCAAATTCCTAAATGGTTAATGAACTCATGTTTTTAAAAACTCAACGATAGTATTTAGAATATCTTTTCGGATCAAGTGGTATCCACGCAAGTTGATGATTGGTTTTTAAGTTTACATGATTACCAAGGAAAGGATGAATCATGGTGAAGGTGAGATTTTTGAAGCGAACCCTAATATTGGATCGATAAAGAGAATTTATCAAAGGGAGAATGATGTAGGAGTATCACAAGGACGTGCAAGCATAGCCAGCAACGAGCTAGCATGGAGATAAGAGACAGTTGGAAAAGCACCGAGCACATTATTTGAATTTTTTTTGAAATATTAATGAATTCATTAAGTGGAGGCATGCTTGTACTATTGTAAAAGGACCTTGAGCGATCCACTCTCATCCATAGTAGATAGGATCATTTATGTGTAATGAATGTAGGTAGATAGAATTTAATGCTTAGATTAGACAGTTTAAAGCGCAAAAGGGAAACGTGATATAGACACCCTCATTGTATAGTTGTATTATTATTGTCAAGATGAGAGCATAGAGTAGAGAAGAGAAGAAGCAGAGAGATGTATAAAATAATTCCATGTAAAAAATCTCTAGATTAATACAAAAAGATTTGATTCAGATTCATGGTGTTGTGATATTCTCTATGTATGCATTGTTGAATGTTACGCTCATGAATGCTTTACTCTTTCTGTCATGCATTTGTTGTTTATGTTGTGTGTGTATGATTTCTTGTTAAATGTCTGAAATCTGAGAGAGAGAGAGTAAGGGAAATGAGTTTCAATTGTTTTTCTGTCTGAGTGAGAGTTCCTTCAAGGAGTGCAGTTGTATTGTCCGCAAGGGGTGCATTGACAAAGGGTTTAGAGGTTTGTCTCTGAAATCTCAGATAGGATAGATTTTTTTCTCATTTCCTCAGAAGTGCAGTTAGGCACATGAGCCGTGCAAAGTGTGTGTAGGCCGAGAGTAGTTTCAGGGTTTGTAAGACCTGAAGGACTGTTGATAGACTATTGTTGCATGGAGTGCGCAGAGTCAAAGGACTTCATTTCTTTGAAGTAATTGAAGGATTTTCCGCAAGGAGTGCATGCATGAGTCTTCTTTAAGACTCAGAGTTGGAGAAAGCTTAGGAGGGATATAGTCTTCACAGTCGTCGAAGAAAAGCACAGAAGGTTGGTTCCTTGAGGCATCACAAAGTTGTGTTGCAGGTGGTTAATTTCCCTGGCAAACCACTTTATCAAATTTGCAGAAGTTCTCAGAAGGGAGAACAGATGATCGGAATTCTCCGTGGACAATTCATGAAATCCCGCGAGTCGTTAGATCTCACAGAGGAGAAAGGAGGTTACAATGGTCATTTTTTTCAAGTGGAAGCTCAGGAGAGAGAGGATCGTAGATTCACACCAAAGAGGACCATTGGATCTACTCATGAAATTCCATTTCGGGGTTTCGTGGGTGGAAAGACCGAAACTTCGTCATTTGGATTCATGAAACTATGAAGTCTGAAACCCCGACAAGGTGGAACGTTTCACTGTGGGGTCAAGATTTGGACACGTGTTGGAATCTAAGCGTTTCGACATTTCAGGGTTTGAAAGGGGTGAGAGGAGGCCAAGACTTTGGTGGATCAAATCCCTGAAACACGAAAGGAGAGTTTTCGTGTGAAAGGCGGAGATTGTCACGTTGACATATCGAAACTTCGGAGTTCAGGAAATTGGCATTCACGTCGATAAGGAGCGGAACCCCTTCCATATTATGATTTCTAAAATCGCGACACAAGTGACCTAGTCCATCAGTGAATCGAGAATCGGGGTTCGCAATGACATAAGGTTGAGGATCGTGAGTCTAGGACTCCTGATACTCGAAATAGAGAAACCATACAAGCTAGAAGATCGCGAGGAGGCGACAAGTGGCAAGAAGCTCACGTTAGGGCAAAGCGTGATTGAAGTGATGTGTGGAAAGGACAAGAGTTGTGGGACCCAGAGAAGGCACACAAGTCTTTCAGGATTTCGAGACCCAGAAGGTAGAGAAGACATAGAGATCTTGTATATCGAGCTCCCGGTGCGCAAAATAGTGCTGATCGTTGGATCAAGGGAAAACTATAGAATCGTTGATTTCTAGTGGAGGCGAAACCTTAGTGTTCCAGAGTTTATCGAAACTCGGCATATCGGTGTTCAAAGGTCTGAAGGCATAGCCACTTGACCACAAGACTCATGAAATCACGAAGTCTGATCTCCCGAAGTGTGAAGGGGGATTCCACAAGGTTTTGCTGTGGGGTGTAGATTTCCTGAAAGGGAAACAGAAGAGCCAATTGTTGAGAGCTCTTCGGGCCAGTGGAAGAAGAACGATCCTATGTGAGTGGATCCTCGACCTGAGCACCAAGTGGGTCTGCATCATCTGGTATCAGAGCCTCATTCTTGTTTGTATATTTCAGGAAGGAAAAATGAGAAGGAATTTCAGCCATGCCACCGAGGAGAAGAGACATCCAAACACCTGATCCACAAGAGGATAGGGAAATGCCAAAAGGAAGGGGCAGGCAGGAGTAGAATCCAGAAGTGGAAAGAAGTATGCATGACATTCACGCCATACTCGTGGATGTGGAAATAAAAAAAAGGCGCACAACTGATATTGGAGATGTTAGTGAGTCCGAAAGAAAAGATGACGTTAGACATGGAGAAGAAGAAATTGAAGTAGAAGGTGCAACAAATGAACGTTTGATTAGAGTTGTTGCAAGAATGAGTGCAATATCCAAAATGGACATTCCAGTTTATGAGGGAAACTTGGATGCTGAAGAACTTCTAGACTAGATTAGAGCTCTGGACACATATTTTGACTATGAAGATGTCGAAGAAGACAAGAAGGTAAAACATGTTGTCATGAGACTTAAAGGACATGCAACATTATGGTGGGATGAACTGCAAGATGATAGATGCTACCAAGGGAATAAGAAGATTAAGAGTTGGGATAGGATTATTGGAAAAATGAAGGCAAAATTCATTCCCAGGGATTATCAAATTTCTATGTTTCGAAGGATGCAGAACTTGAGACAGAAGTTGATGACAGTGAGAGAGTACACTGAAGATTTCTACAGGCTGAACATTAGAGCAGGTCATCGTGAAATTAATGATGAAAAGGTTTCCAGGTATATGAATGGCCTGAGATACAAAATTCAGGATGAGACGAGCATGATGACCATCCGTATGGTGGGATATTCTTATCAAATGGCTCTAAAGGCGGAAGAGAAGCTGAGACGAAAAAAATTTCAAAGAGGCCAAGGCAGAAGTCAAGCCAGGGGAAAATCAGTTGTCCAAGATAGAAATCAGAAGCCTAAGGAAGGCTGGACGAATAACATCACAGATTATGACGGGATTTTATTTTTTCAAAGATTGACTTGAAGAGTGGTTATCATCATAGTCGCATGAGAGAAGGTGATGAATGGAAGACATCATTCAAAACCAATGAAGGGTTATATGAATGGATTGTCATTCTGTTTGGCTTAACAAACACACTGAGTACTTTCATGAGATTGATGAATGAAGTCATGAAGGATTTCATCAGAAAATTGTCATTGTGTATCTTGATGACATACTGATTTTCAGTAAAACAAAGACATAGCATATGAAACATTTGGCTACAGTGATAAAGAGGTTACAGCAAGAGAAGTTGTTGATAATCACGAAGAATTCCTCATTCATGAAGACAAAACTCATTTATTTAGGGTTTGTTATTTCTGCAGATAAGTTGAGGATGGATCCAGATAAGGTGGAGGTGATCAAGAATTGGTCGTCACCAAAGAATATTTTTGAAGTTCAACGTTTTCACGGATTGGCTAGTTTCTACAGGAAGTTCATCAGGAATTTCAGTGGAATTAGTGCACCAATGATGGACACGGTGAAGAAGAGACACAATTTTTTTCACTAGATAGAAGAAGCTGAGAAGAGTTTTAATTTGTTGAAGAGGAAAATCACAGAACAACCAATTTTGGTGTTGCCTGATTTCCAAAAGACATTTCAAGTGAAATACAATGCAAGTGGATTTGCAATAGGGTCAGTCTTGAGTCAAGAAGACAGACCGATAGCATACTTCAGCGAGAAACTAAATGAAGTGAAAGTGAAATACTCCACATATGACAAGGAATTCTATGCTATTGTTCATGCATTGAAGAAATGGAGACACTATTTGATTCCCAAGGAGTTTGTTTTGTATAGTGATAATCATCCATTGCAATTTGTGACTCAATAGGATAAGTTGAATCAAAGACATGTTAAATGGGTTGAATATATGCAAAATTTCACTTTTGTGATTAAACATATTTCTGGAACTACTAACAAAGTTGTTGATGCTTTGAGTAGGAAATGTTTCCTATTACAAGAGTTCAGAGTCAAAACATTGGGTTTTGATGATCTCAGGGACATGTACAGAGATGATCCATATTTTAAAGAGGCGTACGAAGAAGCTGAGAATCCAATTCTCAGGGATAGAATCCAATGGGCAGAATACATGATCCAAGAAGGATTGCTATTTAAAGGTAATCAGCTTTGTATTCCAAAATGCTCCATGAGGGAGAATTTGTTGAAGGAGAAACATAGTGGAGTATTGGTTGGACATTTCGGTCATGACAAGACATTCACAAAATTGAATGAGTCATATTTTTGGCCAGGAATGAAAGCAGACGTAAAAATATTTGTGGATATATGCAAAACTTGTCAGCATTCAAAGGGAAAGAGACAGAATGCAGGCTTATATCAACCATTACGCATACCTTAGAGGTTGTGGGATGTAGTCAACATGGATTTCATATTGGGGTTGCCAAGAACATAAAGAGGGTTTGACTCAATCTTTGTGATGGTGGATAGATTTTCCAAAATGGCACATTTCATTCCATGTCAAAAAACGAGTGACGCAACTCACAATGCGAATCTATTTTTCAAAGAAGTCATTCGACTTCATGGCTTACCAAGGAGCATAGTTTTGGGTCGAGATACGAAGTTCGTAGGACACTTCTGGAGAACCTTATGGAAAAATATGGGAACGAACTTATCGTTTATTTCAGATTATCATCCTCAGATGGATGGATAGACAGAAGTCGTGAACAAGAGTTTGGGAGACTTACTGAGGAGCTTGCTGACAGAACACCACAACCAGTGGGACAACATATTACCACAGGTGGAGTTTAATTACAACGATTCAATCAACAGAAGCACGAGACAGAATCCATTTCATATTGTCTATGGCATGCAACCGAGAGGAGTTTCTAAGCTGAGGGATTCATAACATACTGTGACTAGGAGCGCTAGTGCAGAAGATTTCGCAGAGGCAATGAAGGAGCTTCACATATAGGTGAAGGAGAAATTGCAACATTCGAACCAGGAATATAAGCGGACAACAGATCAACACAGAAGGAAACTTCAATTTGAATTTGGTGATTTGATCCTTGCATATTTGAGAAAGGAAAGGTTCCCAAGAGGAACATATAATAAACTGAATATAAAGAAAATCGGGCCATGCAAGGTCTTGAAGAAATTTGGGGCGAATGCATATGAGATTGAATTACCCGATGGGATCGAAATTTCTCCGATATTCAATATATCAGATTTGTACCCTTATAAATCTAAGGAAGCAAGGACAGGTAATGAACAATTAGAGGTTCAATGGAAAAAAAGATGCCAGTTGCAGAAAAGCCGTAGATGGAGTGCATACTGGACAAAAGAGTTAGTAAAAGAACTAGGCGAAAGGAATACTTTGAATACTTGGTTAAGTGGAAGGGCCATCTAGTTGAATATGCCAGCTAGGAGAATGAATTTGAAATACAAAAGCATGGACAGACCATGTGCGAGCTCATGGACAGGCGCCCATGAAAATTTTCAAGCGAGGGAGTATGATGCAGGAGCATCGCAAGGACATGCAAGCAGAGCCAACAATGAGCCAGCATGGAGATAAGAGACAACTGGAAAAGCATCGAGCACATTTTTTGAAATATTAATGAAGTCATTAAGTGGAGGCATTCTTATATTATTGTAAAAGGACCTTGAACGATCTGCTCTCGTCCATAGTAGATAGGAGCCTTTATGTGTAATGAATGTAGGTAGATAGAATTTAATGCTTAGATTAGATAGTTTAGAGAACAAGAGGGAAACGGGATATATACACCCTCATTGTATAGTTTTATTATTATTGTCAAGATGAAAGCATAGAGTAGAGAAGAGAAGAAGCAAAGAGTTGTGTAGAAGAATTGCATGTACGGAAGTTCTGGATTAGTACAAAAAGCTTTGATTCAGATTCACGGTGTTGTGATATTCTCTGTGTATGGATTGTTGAATGTTATGCTCATGAATTTTTTACTCTTTCTGTCATGCATTTGTTTTTAATGTTGTATGTGTTATATTTCTTGTTAAATGTCTGAAATCTGAGAGAGAGAGTAAGGGAAAAGAGTTTCAATTGTTTTTTCTGTCTGAGTGAGAGTTCCTGCAAGGAGTGCAGTTGAATTGTCCACAAGGGGTGTGTTGAAAAAGGGTTATAGTTTTGCCTCTGAAAGCTCAGATAAGATAGCTTTTGTTCTCATTTCCTCAGAAGTGCAGTTAGGCACAGGAGCCATGCAAATTGTGTGTAGGCTGAGAGTAGTTTCAGGGTTTGTAACACCTAAAGGACTGTTGAGAGATTGTTGTTGCAGGGAGTGCGCAGAGTCAAAGGGCTTCAAATATTTGAAGTAACTGAAGGATTTTCCACAAGGAGTGCATGAAGGAGTCTTATTTAAGACTTCGAGTTCAAGAAAGCTCAGGAGGGATAGAGTCTTCATAGTCATCGAAGAAAATCACAGAAGGTTGGTTCCTTGAAGCATCAGAAGGTTGTGTTGCAAGCGCTTAAGTTCCGTGGCAAACCACTTTATCAAATTTGCAAAATTTCTCAGAAGGGAGAATGGACGATCGAAATTCTCCGTGGAGAATTTACAAAATCTCGCGAGTCGTCAAATATCGCAGAGGAACAAGGAGGTTACAATGGTTGTTTTCTACAAGTGAAAGCTTAGGAGAGAGAGGGTCATAGATTCACGCCAACAAGGACCGTTGGATCTACTCGCGAAATTCCATTTCAGGGTTTTGTGGGTGGAAAGACCAAAACTTCGTCATTTGGATTCGTGAAACAACAAAGTCCAAAACCCCGACAAGGTGGAAGGTTTCATTGTGGGGTCGATATTTGGACATGTGTTGGAATCCAAGAGTTTCGTCATTTCGGGGTTTGAAAGGGGCGAGAGGAGGCCAAGACTTTGGCGGATCAAATCCTCGAAACATGAAAGGAGAGTTTTCATGTGAAAGGCGGAGATTTTCATGTTGACATCTTGGAACTTCAGAGTTCGCGAAATCAACATTCACGTCGATAAGGAGCGGAACCCCTTCCATATTACGATTTTTGAAATCGCAACCTAGTCCATCGATGAATCAGGAATTGGGGAATCAGGGTTTACGGTGACATAAGGTTGGGGATCGCGAGTGTAGGACTCCTGATACCCAAAATAGCGAAACCATATAGGCTAGTAGATCACGAGGAGGTGACAAGTGGAAATAAGCTCACGTCAGGGGAAAGTGTGATTGAAGTGACACGTGGAAAGGACAAGAGTTGTGAGACTCGGAGCAGGCATGCAATTCTTTCGATATTTCAGGACCCAGAAGGTAGAGAAGACATAAATCTCTTGTATATCAAGCTTCTGGTGTGCGAAATAGCGTTGATTGTTGGATCAAGGGAAAAATCTAGAACCGTTGATTTCTAGTGGAGGAGGAACCTTAGCATTCTAGAGTTTATCCAAAATCGACATATCAGTGTTCGAAAGTCTGAAGGCATAGCTGCTTGACCACAAGAATTGTGAAATCGCGAAGTCTGACCTCTCAAAGTGTGAAGGGAGATTCCACAAGGTTTTGTTGTGGGGTGCAGATTTACCGAAAGGGAAATAGAAGAGCCAATTGTTGAGAGCTCTTCGAACTAGTGGAAGAAGAATGATCCTGTGTGAGAGGATCCCCAACCTGAGGGCAAAGTGCGTCTGCATAAGAGAATATGGCATCAGAAGAGGGACTTTATCATGAGGAGAAAGAGTTTCAAAAGACTTTATTATCCATGTCGAAGATGGTGAAGGTTCTATATGATGATTACTTGGAGCGGAAGAGACCGATTCTCGGTGAATATTCAAAGGTCAAAAGTGAAGAAGGAGAGGATCCTCCTAAAACACCTCCTTCACCTCCTTCTTCTCCATCAATTTCTTCTTCTTCAAGCACAAGTTCCAAGTCCACCGCAAGAAAACATTCCCATAAGCATAAATATGATATGCCTTTACTTAAGCTCGATGTGAAGCTTGAATTGTTAGAATATAATGGATGTGCTCATTTTACTATTGACAATATCTCTATTGTCACCCAACCATAGGCCGAAGCCACCCTATAAGCACCTTAACCTTGACAGATAATCAATCCCGAGGCAAACCCTAGGCTAGATAGCCAAACAAAGGGTAGTGCACCTGTCCCCAAGGATAGTGCACCAACAAGAGCTGATCAAATAGTCCAAACACTAACTAAGAGATAGTCCAAGACAAAATTGATTTGCTAGCTGCAATAGATGCAATGGAAGCTCTCCTCCAAACCTGTGCACAAAACTTGAAACTGCAGTGTGCACAAGTGTTTCTCTGCAATTCTGAGACTACTTTCCAGAATGAAGACTGGCCTCATGTATTTATAGTAATTCTGGCTAACTACCTGTGCCGAATTCTCATTCTGGGTATCTTTTTTTTTAGTATATATTATTTATTCTAGCCAACTTCTTCTCTTGGAGGGTAATAACCTAATATAAGTTATCTTCTTGAGCCATCAAGTCTTCTAGCATTATTAACCAACTCATTAGGGTTTCTCTTGCTTCCCGGAGTATTCTATTCTCGTTGAGTTTACATGTGGATGTAAATACCTCCTGCATCTACCATAATATCAACACTCCCTCCTAGCTAGGGAGGTATTACAGGTAATGGTTTTGAGAACAAACATACCATTCACCCTGTAGGATCAACATAGTTGTATATACTATCTTATGACTATATCATGAGCACCATCATCATCATTAGTGTCATCACTTGCATCATCTCTTGAAACCATACTCTATCTGAGTAATCAGGCATGATGCTCACTCAACAGAGTGACACAGGAGTCATTCTTCTAATTTGGACATACGTCCTAGAAGAGTAGATGNTGATAGATGCTGCCAAGGTAAGAATAAGATCAAGAGTTGGGATAGGATTATTGGAAAAATGAAGGCAAAATTCATTCCCAGGGATTATCAAATTTCTCTGTTTCGAAGGATGCAGAACTTGAGATAGAAGTTGATGACAGTGAGAGAGTACACTGAAGAGTTCTACAGGCTGAAAATTAGAGCAGGTCATCGTGAAAGTAATGATGAAAAGGTATCCAGGTATATGAATGGCCTGAGATACGAAATTCAGGATGAGATGAGCATGATGACCATCCGAATGGTGGAATATTCTTATCAAATGGCTCTAAAGGAGGAAGAGAAGATGAGATGAAAAAAAGGTCAAAGAGGCCAAGGCAGAAGTCAAGCCAGGGGAAAATCAGTTGTCCAAGATAGAAATCAGAAGCCTAAGGAAGGCTGGACGAATAACATCACAGATTATGACGGGATTTTATTTTTTCGAAGATTGACTTGAAGAGTGGTTATCATCATATTCGCATGAGAGAAGGTGATGAATAGAAGACATCATTCAAAACCAATGAAGGGTTATATGAATGGATTTTCATTCTGTTTGGCTTAACAAACACATCGAGTACTTTCATGAGATTGATGAATGAAGTCATGAAGGATTTCATCAGAAAATTGTCATTGTGTATCTTGATGACATACTGATTTTCAGTAAAACAAAGACATAGCATCTGAAACATTTGTCTACAGTGATAAAGAGGTTACAGCAAGAGAATTTGTTGATAATCATGAAGAATTCCTCATTCATGAAGACAAAACTCATTTATTTAGGGTTTGTTATTTCTGCATATAAGTTGAGGATGGATCCAGATAAGGTGGAGGTGATCAAGAATTGGTCGTCACCAAATAATATCTTTGAAGTTCAACGTTTTCACGGATTGGCTAGTTTCTACAGGAAGTTCATCAGGAATTTCAGTGGAATTAGTGCACCAATGATGGACACGGTGAAGAAGAGACACAATTCTTTTCACTAGATAGAAGAAGCTGAGAAGAGTTTTAATTTGTTGAAGAGGAAAATCACAGAACAACCAATTTTGGTGTTGCCTGATTTCCAAAAGACATTTCAAGTGAAATGCAATGCAAGTGGATTTGCAATAGGGTCAGTCTTGAGTCAAGAAGAAAAACCAATAGCATACTTCAGCGAGAAACTAAATGAAGTGAAAGTGAAATACTCCACATATGACAAGGAATTCTATGCTATTGTTCGTGCATTGAAGAAATGGAGACACTATTTGATTCCCAAGGAGTTTGTTTTGTATAGTGATAATCATGCATTGCAATTTGTGACTCAATAGGAGAAGTTGAATCAAAGACATGTTAAATGGGTTGAATATATGCAAAATTTCATTTTTGTGATTAGGCATATTTCTGGAACTACTAACAAAGTTGTTGATGCTTTGAGTAGGAAATGTTTCCTATTACAAGAGTTCAGAGTCAAAACATTGGGTTTTGATGATCTCAAGGACATGTACAGAGATGATCCATATTTTAAAGAGGCATATGAAGAAGCTGAGAATCCAATTCTCAGGGATAGAATCCAATGGGCAGAATACATGATCCAAGAAGGATTGTTATTTAAAGGTAATTAGCTTTGTATTCCAAAATGCTCCATGAGGGAGAATTTGTTGAAGGAGAAACATAGTGGAGTATTGGCTGGACATTTCGGTCATGACAAGACATTCACAAAATTGAATGAGTCATATTTTTGGCCAGGAATGCAAGCAGACGTCAAAATATTTGTGGATAGATGCAAAACTTGTCAGCATTCGAAGGGAAAGAGACAAAATGCAGGCTTATATCAACCATTACCCATACCTTAGAGGTTGTGGGATGTAGTCAACATGGATTTCATATTGGGGTTGCCAAGAACATAAAGAGGGTTTGACTCAATATTTGTGGTGGTGGATATATTTTCCAAAATGGCACATTTCATTCCATGTCAGAAAATGAGTGACGCAACTCACAATGCGAATCTGTTTTTCAAAGAAGTCATTCGACTTCATGGCTTACCAAGGAGCATAGTTTTGGGTCGAGATACGAAGTTCGTAGGACACTTCTGGAGAACCTCATGGAAAAATATGGGAACAAACTTATCGTTTATTTCATATTATCATCCTCAGATGGATGGATAGACAGAAGTCGTGAACAAGAGTTTGGGAGACTTACTGAGGAGCTTGCTAACAGAACACCACAACCAGTGGGACAACATATTACCACAGGTGGAGTTTAATTACAACGATTCAATCAACAAAAGCATGAGAAAGATTCCATTTTAGATTGTCTATGGCATGCAACCGAGAGGAGTTTCTGAGCTGAGGGATTCATAACAGACTGTGACTAGGAGCGCTAGTGCAGAAGATTTCGCAGAGGCAATGAAGGAGCTTCACATCCAGGTGAAGGAGCAATTGCAACATTTGAACCAGGAATATAAGCGGACAACATATCAACACAGAAGGAAACTTCAATTTGAATTTTTCAATTTGATCCTTGCATATTTCAGAAAGGAAAGGTTCCCAAGAGGAACATATAATAAACTGAATATAAAGAAAACTGGGCCATGCAAGGTCTTGAAGAAATTTGGGGCGAATGCATATGAGATTGAATTACCCGATGGGATCAGAATTTCTCCGATATTCAATATATCAGATTCATACCCTTATAAATCTAAGGAAGCAAGGACAGGTAATGAAAAATCATAGGTTCAATGGAAAAAAAAGATGTCAGTTGCAGAAAAGCCGTAGATGGAGTGCATACTGGACAAAAGAGTTAGTAAAAGAACTAGGCGAAAGGAATACTTTGAATACTTGGTTAAGTGGAAGGGACATCTAGTTGAATATGCTAGCTAGGAGAATGAAGTTGAAATACAAAAGCATGGACAGACCATGTGCGAGCTCATGGACAGGCGCCCATGAAAATTTTCAAGCGAGGGAGTATGATGCAGGAGCATCGCAAGGACATGCAAGCAAAGCCAACAACGAGCCAACATGGAGATAAGAGACAACTGGAAAAGCATCGAGCACATTTTTTGAAATATTAATGAAGTCATTAAGTGGAGGCATTCTTATATTATTGTAAAAGGACCTTGAACGATCCGCTCTCGTCCATAGTAGATAGGAGCCTTTATGTGTAATGAATGTAGGTAGATAGAATTTAATGCTTAGATTAGATAGTTTAGAGCGCAAGAGGGAAACGGGATATATACACCCTCATTGTATAGTTGTATTATTATTGTCAAGATGAAAGAATAGAGTAGAGAAGAGAAGAAGCAAAGAGTTGTGTAGAATAATTGCATGTACGGAAGTTCTGGATTAGTACAAAAAGCTTTGATTCAGATTCACGGTGTTGTGATATTCTCTGTGTATGGATTGTTGAATGTTATGCTCATGAATGTTTTACTCTTTTTGTCGTGCATTTGTTGTTAATGTTGTATGTGTTTGATTTCTTGTTAAATGTCTGAAATCTGAGAGAGAGATTAAGGGAAATGAGTTTCAATTGTTTTTCTATCTGAGTGAGAGTTCCTGCAAGGAGTGCAGTTGAATTGTCCACAAGGGGTTTGTTGAAAAAGGGTTATAGGTTTTCCTCTGAAAGCTCAGATAAGATAG
>JZKD02S2184940.1:23714-41269 GCA_000966675.3 Picea glauca
TAAGAGCAAGGAAAGAACATAACTTTTTGTTTGTGATACTTGATAGGTTTAGCAAGATGTTCATTTTCATGCTTTGTAAAATACCGTCAAGGAGAAAGATACAACAAACATGTTCTTTAAAAAGGTTTAGGTGTACTCGGGATACCAAAGACCATCATCTTAGATAGAGGTACTACATTCAAAAAATCAATTTAATAAGTTATTTTTTGAAAATTGTAAAAGTTTGTTAAAAAATATAATATGAAACTAAATTAATGTAAAATAAAAACACTTTAACATGTCTCCATCCTTGAATGAATCCATCCTTGAATAAATAAATGAATGGGAATCAAATTAGGTATAATAAAATCATTCTAATATTGAATGAATGCTAGAAATTTCAGCATTCTGCTAGCCAAAGACTAATTATTAAAAGAAAAAAAAAAGTTACAGCCATTCAATCATGGCAAACAAAAGAAAATATGATTTTAATAGAGTAGGATAATAACTCCCAAAACTCTTAAAGTTTACAAATATGCAAAATTTGTATGATGGAATTACAAGACATAGATTATTTCACAAAATTCAGAATTTTAATTAAACCAATTCAAATTCTCAATGAACTTACTGTAACAAGATGATCTATCCTTCACCAATAGCATGCCTTGATGTCCCTATTCACGTCTTCACACTGTTCATCAAAATCCTTAAAGTTCTTTGAAGTTAGTTGAGCAAGTTAGTTGAGCAGAACAGACTCGTTGCTTAGAGAAAAGTTGAATCATGAGTGGTCATAATCCACGGACATTGCAATTTCGTAATCCAAATGAGTTGTAACAACATTAAACTTCATTTACCCCTTAAGGAACCCCTCTCTAGTGTCACAAGTAGCGACGCTGCCTTGCCAAGCCATGCTTATGGCCTATAGGTATAGACTTGAAATATTTCCCAGTTGATCTCCCATTAGATGACGCAGTTCTTTGGTGATCTCCTTCTGATCTCCATTAGATGACGCAGTTTTGTGGTGATGTCCTTCTCCGAAATAATCTAAAACAAGTAATACTGGTTCCAGGTTAAAGGTTTAGTGGATAAGAAGGCAAGAAAAAGTCGAAACAGTTTGAATCGACTTTTATTTAAGTACAGTGAGCACCATACCCACAAGAATGAGTTGTAGTATATACCATACATATTATGATGAGTAGAGTGAAAGACAAGCTTTGATTTAGGTGTAGTGAGCGTCATAGAAACATGAATCAATCATATTATATACAATACTTATTATAATGAGTACATAGAGCCACAACGAATTCAATGGGTAGGCTAGCTGGCATGCATTATAGCTTATAGGTATAGACCTAGATACCTATTAGAATTTATGTCGGGCACCTTCCCAAATTAAACTTCAATTTGATAGGTTAAAGTTTTTTATACTAGTAATTATTGAAGTGTGATTTTTAATCTACCTATCAAACACTGGTTAGAAAGGAAAAAAAAAAAGTCCTACAGGACATCAAAGCCGACGCCTGAATGGATGGATAAGATAAGTTAGAAAATAATGGAGTAGGTTAACTAGGGAACAAACAGATCCACTTTTCAAGAAAAAAAATGAATCTAAATTTGATCAGATATGAGTTTCATATGAATCAAAATTCCATATATTTCAGAACTTTACCTCAAACTATTAAAATGAGGCCATAGAAAAACCTGTAGGAAAGGTAGCTTGGGAGAAAAGATTGCTCTCGAGTTACCCACTCCCTACAGGAAGGATTATGCTGGGAAGAGTAAGCATGCACGTTGAACCTTTGCCGCTACGAAGGCAAGAGCTCTGGTCAACGCCTGTTCATCCACATATGAATTGAACAAAGTTTCTCTATCTTCCTCTGTCATAGCATTGAACAAGGCTTCTCTATCTTCTTGTGTTACAACTAGTTTACATCTTGGAGCGTGATATAAGCTAGAACTAAATAGGAGCGTGGTATAAACTAGAATTGAATATTACAACTAAATAGGAGCGCGGTATGCTCGCCGCCATTTCTACACCTCAGATTCTCAGTCCAATTCGTGATAAGGTAGAATTGAATATTACTACTGTTGTTGACTTTTATAATGATATGAAGTTGTTTTCAGGCTCTCACTCCCATTCATGATAAGGTATAATTGAAAATTACTACTGCTGAATGACTTTTATCATGATATGAAGCTGTTTTCTGGTGCAAATCAAGTTCAATCCATGGAAATATTAGAAGATTATAATGCACACTATTAGAAGATTATAATGATAATGGATACATATATGAAAAATGTTCAACTATGTTTAAGGATCATTTCTTCCAATAAACCTCGATAAAATTTATTAGTGTGTTCACTTTTAAGATTTTAAACTAGATTTTATATATTTTCAATATAGTCATTTGGTAATAGAAACTTGTATAATGTTTGTATAAGTTATATGAAGAAAAACTTAGAACATAAAAAAATGAACATCCTCAAATAAAAGATAGTGAAGGAATGTTGAGACTAATGTTGTATTAATATTTCTCAAGTAAATCTAAAAGATTTCAAATAGCTTGGAGTTTAATCATTTTTTTCTTCATTTCATACTTCCAATACATTTATCTCTTTTACTTACTATGCCATGTACTTTACAAACTTCTTTTATTTATTAGAGATTCATCCATTGCTTTAAGTATGTGAATACATTTATCTCTTTTACTTACTATGCCATGTACTTTACAAACTTCTTTTATTTATTAGAGATCCATCCATTGCTTTACGTATGTGATTAGGTTCCTTTGTGGAATTTTTACATAGGTGTGCACTATAAGAGCTTAAGCCTTTATAATTTCACAATCATATAGGAGGATCTAGAGGTAAATATATCAAATATGCAATTTATACATGCTATGACTTAAAATGGATTATTATATAATTTGTTATCAATTTTGGTAGAAAAAATTAGAGCTATTGACTTAAAGGCCCATTTTAGGGGTAGTCCCACTTTGGTGATTTGGAGTGCAGAATATTCTGAAGTCCATTAGATACTTTAATTGATTATTTTCAGATAAAAATCTTGCAATATTTTTTTCTAGCCTCTCAATCTTGTTCTACACTTTGAGATATTTCCAACAACATGAATATCGTCTCAATTAAATTTCATATGTAGAATTTATGCCTATGGTATGATGACCTATCGTGTTGACTTCCATGATACTGAGTTGATGCCACATCAACTCACATTAATCACACATGTGGAGCTTGCCATATGTACACTTTCAATAAGATTGTAGAGGATGAAAAACCTTAACATTAATTACGGGTTGAAGCATGCAAAAACTCCAACTCTGAAACTAGATGGCTATAATGTTAGGTTAAATATTGGGCCACTAGGAAAGAAAGGAGTTCCATTATTATTTTATCTTTTATCATTACATATTTGAGAAGAGCATCTAGGAGTGAGATGTTGAAGCATAACAAAGAAAGTACATATCATGTAGCAACCATTCAAGCCATGGTGTCCATGGAAACTCCATAATGAGTGGACTTTCTTTGTAATTTTATTTCATAAATGAATATAAAAAAGATCGAGCATGGACCTCACCTTCTAGAAAGGTTTTTAGCATATTGGATTTTCCTATGGTATATCTTGTGTTCTTTGCGTGGATGGTGTGTAATTTACTTATCCTCTTTCATTTTAGTTTTTAAGTTTATTTCAATATTTATGCATTAATAGGATCAACAATAAAATTTGAAAAATCTAAAATAATACACAACAAAACAAGAGAGTTTTCATAATATTGTAATATATTCTAGTGGAATATCCATGGTAGTTTATAGATAATATTGGTATCAAAGTATATTTCTTTGGTGAGGGTTTTGTTGGCAGTAATTCTAGCCATGGAAAATGAGTATGACATTAAAAATCTGCGGGAAGATTCAAAGAAGAAATTTTCAAAGATGGAAGCACAAGTCAATGAAATATCTCACAACATGGCCATCCTCATGGTATCTCTTGAGAACATGGATGGAAATTTCAAGGAGTTTGGTAGCTTTAATAGAATTTGGATTAGACGAGAAATATGGAGATAACAAAGACCTAGAAAAGGAGTTGAAAAAAGAAAGAGATAAAGAGAGACCAAGTTCTAGTGCATTTGTTTCTTCACAATTTTTATTTAAAGTGGAAGTGAAAGTGGACATCAAACCCTACCTAGAAAAGATTAATGTTGTTATATTTAATCAATGGTTGCACCAATTATAAGTTTATTTCAGTTTTCATAACATAGGAGAAGCGAAAAAGACTTCATTTGTTTGACTAAAGCTAGAGGGTATGCACAAACTTGGTGGGAAACTCACATGGAGATTCTTAGGCTATAGGGTGATCCCCTAGTAACTAAGTGGGAGGTGTTTAAACCCTCGTTAGATATCAATTATACCCTATTGGNACCATCATCTTAGATAGAGGTACTACATTCAAAAAATCAATTTAATAAGTTATTTTTTGAAAATTGTAAAAGTTTGTTAAAAAATATAATATGAAACTAAATTAATGTAAAATAAAAACACTTTAACATGTCTCCATCCTTGAATGAATCCATCCTTGAATAAATAAATGAATGGGAATCAAATTAGGTATAATAAAATCATTCTAATATTGAATGAATGCTAGAAATTTCAGCATTCTGCTAGCCAAAGACTAATTATTAAAAGAAAAAAAAAAGTTACAGCCATTCAATCATGGCAAACAAAAGAAAATATGATTTTAATAGAGTAGGATAATAACTCCCAAAACTCTTAAAGTTTACAAATATGCAAAATTTGTATGATGGAATTACAAGACATAGATTATTTCACAAAATTCAGAATTTTAATTAAACCAATTCAAATTCTCAATGAACTTACTGTAACAAGATGATCTATCCTTCACCAATAGCATGCCTTGATGTCCCTATTCACGTCTTCACACTGTTCATCAAAATCCTTAAAGTTCTTTGAAGTTAGTTGAGCAAGTTAGTTGAGCAGAACAGACTCGTTGCTTAGAGAAAAGTTGAATCATGAGTGGTCATAATCCACGGACATTGCAATTTCGTAATCCAAATGAGTTGTAACAACATTAAACTTCATTTACCCCTTAAGGAACCCCTCTCTAGTGTCACAAGTAGCGACGCTGCCTTGCCAAGCCATGCTTATGGCCTATAGGTATAGACTTGAAATATTTCCCAGTTGATCTCCCATTAGATGACGCAGTTCTTTGGTGATCTCCTTCTGATCTCCATTAGATGACGCAGTTTTGTGGTGATGTCCTTCTCCGAAATAATCTAAAACAAGTAATACTGGTTCCAGGTTAAAGGTTTAGTGGATAAGAAGGCAAGAAAAAGTCGAAACAGTTTGAATCGACTTTTATTTAAGTACAGTGAGCACCATACCCACAAGAATGAGTTGTAGTATATACCATACATATTATGATGAGTAGAGTGAAAGACAAGCTTTGATTTAGGTGTAGTGAGCGTCATAGAAACATGAATCAATCATATTATATACAATACAGAAACATGAATCAATCATATTATATACAATACTTATTATAATGAGTACATAGAGCCACAACGAATTCAATGGGTAGGCTAGCTGGCATGCATTATAGCTTATAGGTATAGACTTAGATACCTATTAGAATTTATGTCGGGCACCTTACCAAATTAAATTTCAATTTGATAGGTTAAAGTTTTTTATACTAGTAATTATTGAAGTGTGATTTTTAATCTACCTATCAAATACTTCAAATACTGGTTAAAAAGGAAAAAAAAAAGTCCTACAAGACATCAAATTCCAGGTCTGAATGGATGTATAAGATAAGTTAGAAAATAATGAAGGAGTGGGTTAACTAGGGAACAAGCAGATCCACTTTTCATGAAAAAAAAATGAATCTAAATATGATCAGATATGAGTTTCGTATGGATTGAAATTCCATATATTTCAGAACTTTTTTTTTTAACTGACATATATTTCATAACTTTACCTCAAACTAAAAATTTAAAATGAGGTCACAGAAGAACCTAATGGAAAGGTAGCTTGGGAGGAAAGATTGCTCCCGAGTTACCCACTCCCTACGGGAAGGATTATGATGGGAAGAGTGAGCAGGCACGTTGAACCTCTGCCACTATGAAGGCAAGAGCTCTGGTCAACGCCTGTTCATCCACATATGAATTGAACAAAGCTTCTCTATCTTCCTCTGTCATAGCATTGAACAAAGCTTCTCTATCTTCTTGTGTTGCAACTGGTTTACATCTTGGAGCACGATATAAGCTAGAACTAAATAGGAGTGCGGTATAAACTAGAATTGAATATTACAACTAAATAGGAGCGCGGTATGGTGGCCGCCATTTCTACACCTCAGATTCTCAGTCCAATTCATGATAAGGTAGAATTAAATATTACTACTGTTGTTGATTTTTATAATGATATGAAGCTGTTTTCAGGCTCTCACTCCCATTCATGATAAGGTATAATTGAAAATTACTACTGCTGAATGACTTTTATCATGATAAGAAGCTGTTTTCTGGTGGAAATCAAGTTCAATCCATGGAAATATTAGAAGATTATAATGCACATTATTAGAAGATTATAATGATAATGGATACATATATGAAAAATGTTCAATTATGTTTAAGGATCATTTCTTCCAATAAACCTGGATAAAATTTATTAGTGTGTTCACTTTTAAGATTTTAAACTAGATTTTATATATTGAATTTTCAATATAATCATTTGGTAATAGAAACTTGTATAATGTTCATATAAGTTATATGAAGAAAAACTTAGAACATAACAAAATGAGCATCCTCAAATAAAAGATAGTGATGGAATATTAACAATAATGTTTTATTAATATTTCTCAAGTAAATCTAAAAGATTTCAAATAGCTTAGAGTTTAATCATTTTTTTCTTCATTTCATACTTCCAATACATTTATCTCTTTTACTTACTATGCTATATGTACTTTACAAACTTCTTTTATTTATTAGAGATCCATCCATTGCTTTAAGTATGTGATTAGGTCCCTTTGTGGAATTTTTACATAGGTGTGCACTATAAGAGCTTAAGCCTTTATAATTTCACAATCATATAGGAGGATCTAGAGGTAAATATATTAAATATGCAACTTATATATGTTATGATTTAAAATGGATTATTATATAATTTGTTATTAATTTTGGTAGAAAAAATTAGAGCAAGGTCCATTTTAGGGGTAGTCCCACTTTGGTGATTTGGAGTGTAGAATATTCTAGAGTCCATTAGAGACTTTAATTGATCGTATAAAAATCTTACAATTTTTTTTTCTAGCCTCTCAATCTTGTTCTACACTTTGAGATATTTCCAACAACATGAATATCGCCTCAATTAAAGTTCATATGTAGAATTTATGCCTATGGCATGCTGACCTATCCTGTTGACTTCCATGATACCTAGTTGATGCCACATCAACTCACATTAATCACACATGTGGAGCTTGCCATATGTAGACTTTCAATAAGATTGTAGAGGATGAAAAACCTTAACATTAATTACGGGTTGAAGCATGCAAAAACTCCAACTCTGAAACTAGATGGCTATAATGTTAGGTTAAATATTGGGCCACTAGGAAAGAAAGGAGTTCCATTATTATTTTATCTTTTATCATTACATATTTGAGAAGAGCATCTAGGAGTGAGATGTTGAAGCATAACAAAGAAAGTACATATCATGTAGCAACCATTCAAGCCATGGTGTCCATGGAAACTCCATAATGAGTGGACTTTCTTTGTAATTTTATTTCATAAATGAATACAAAAGAGATCGAGCATGGACCTCACCTTCTAGAAAGGTTTTTAACATATTGGATTTTCCTATGGTATATCTTGTGTTCTTTGTGTGGATGGTGTGTAATTTACTTATCCTCTTTCATTTTAGTTTTTAACTTTATTTCAATATTTATGCATTAATAAGATCAAGAATAAAATTTGAAAAATCTAAAATAATACACAACAAAACAAGAGAGTTTTCATAATATTGTAATATATTCTAGTGGAATATCCATGGTAGTTTATAGATCATATTGGTATCAAAGTATATTTCTTTGGTCAGAGTTTTGTTGGAAGTAATTCTAGCCATGGAAAATGAGTATGACATTAAAAATMTRCGGGAAGRGTCAAAGAAGAAATTTTCAAAGATGGAAGCACAAGTYAATGAAATATCTCACAACACGACCATCCTCATGGTAGCTCTTGAGAACATGGATGGACCTTTCAAGGAGTTTGGTAGCTTTAAYAGAATTTGGATTAGACGAGAAATATGGAGATAACAAAGACCTAGAAAAGGAGTTGAAAAAAGAAAGAGATAAAGAGAGACCAAGTTCTAGTGCATTTGTTTCTTCACAATTTTTATTTAAAGTGGAAGTGAAAGTGGACATCAAACCCTACCAAGAAAAGATTAATGTTGTTATATTTAATCAATGGTTTCACCAATTAGAAGTTTATTTCAGTTTTCATAACATAGGAGAAGTGAAAAAGACTTCATTTGTTTGACTAAAGCTAGAGGGTATGCACAAACTTGGTGGGAAACTCACATGGAGATTCTTATGCTATAGGGTGGTCCCCTAGTAACTAAGTGGGAGGTGTTTAAACCCTCGTTAGATATCAATTATACCCTATTGGGTATGGAGAGGACTATTGGATCCATTATCATTACTTCTAATAGAAGCAAGGGTAGATTGTGTAAGAGTACACTATTGAATTTCAAAAAATGGCCATTATGTTGGGTATATCTACTAAGAATCCATGTGTACTCCTCAAATATTTGGATGGTTTAGATAGTTATTTATTATCCCTATGTGAAGACAACATATCTAGATAATATGGGTAATAATGAAGGACAACCAAGTGGATCCAAGCAGGACCACTAGGATGCCTCTAAGGAGGGAAAGAAGAAGTGGAAAGAAAAGGACACAACTATAATGGCCATTGCACATCAATGCAATTATATAAACAACCAATTTAACCATCGTTATATAATTTATCACCTTGAATATAAATGTTGGAAGCTACATCCACATCTAAATCCAAAGAAGCACAAGAAGAATGCCAAGAGGAAAAAAATGCTATCCATGTGTTTAATCAATTGTGTAGAGATCAACTACGATGTAGATGAAAACATTATCTGTACTAGGTGAATCGTAGTATCCTCCATCCCAAGGTAGAGAAGGAGATGACTAAACTCTTCCACATTGAGGTCTAAGTCAAGAAGAAAAAGGTGGATGATCTATTTGATTCTAGTTCACATGCCAACCTCATAGAACAATATCTAGTTAGAAAGCTTGGATTGGAAGTGCATGACCATCCTTAGTCATCTATGGGTATGGGTAAACAAGGATGCATAGATAAAGCTCACTAAGAAGTGTAATATTAAATTTTATATAAGTCCAAACTATATCGATGAAGTGGAGGTAGATGCAGTACCACTTGACGTGTATGATGTAGTGTTAGGAAGCCCCTACATGTACATGCAAGATGCAATATTCACAAGGAGAGAAAAATAGCACCACCTGATCAAGGATGGGAATCCCTTCATTATCAATGCACAGAAAGGTAAATCCAAAATCTCTCTGGTAAGTTATAACCAAGCCAAAAAATTGATTAGTTAAAGTAGGGATTTTGTATTACTCTTCTTAAGAAAGAATTAGTTAGGAATCAATGAATTGATAAAAGTAAAGGCATCACTAGAGGGATGTACTAAAGAGTAGAAGATTCAACTAGAGGATATTTTTCAAGTGTAGTTATAAGTGTTTCAATATCCTAAAGGATTTCCACTGAAGAAGAAAGTGGATGAGGAGATTAGTTTGTTTCTTAATTTCCCATTACCAAACTTTAGATAGTGAAGATAGTCCATCCTAGGATAAGATGAAGTGAAGAAACAATTGTAGTAGCTATTAGAGTAGGGGGTAATTTGACGAAGCACCTCACCTTGCTGGTAACTTATTATCATACTACCAAGAAGGATGGGACATGGAGAATGTGTATCAATTAGATATAACTGAATATGATCTCCCTCGAAAATTGATACCCTATTCCCTTTCTAGATCAATTGTACCACACCATTTACTTCACCATGTTGGATTTCAAATAGGGACACCACCATGTACAATTTAATGAAAAATTCACTTGGAATACTACCTTCAATACAAGGAAAGGTCTATATGAATGGCTAGTAATACATTTTATTTGATGTAATGCACCGATGTAATGTCCCTTTCCAAATAGGAGCTCCAGAGAGGAGGCTTAACGGTCTAAACCACCCCATTAGACTATAGCGAGGGCTAGAAAGGGGTAAACAGGGTCACTAGAGGTCACTTCAGTCACCGGTGTTATATTCAAAAAGTGACATTGAGCTAAAAAGTGTTAAAAACACTTTTAAGTCATTATGAGCTAAAAATGGAAGTCAACAGTGAATTAGGGTTTCAACAGTGATTTAGGGTTTTGGAAGTCAACAATGAATTAGGGTTTCAAC
The DNA here is from genome assembly GCA_000966675.3 of Picea glauca. Lineage (NCBI taxonomy): Eukaryota > Viridiplantae > Streptophyta > Pinopsida > Pinales > Pinaceae > Picea > Picea glauca. The sequence goes on from JZKD02S2184940.1 coordinate 34,227, forward strand.
AATGATTTAGGGTTTTGGAAAGCTATAAAGTAAGGGTTAGCGACCTAATTCATCATTATGCATATTACGACTTGTCATTGAGGAGAGAGGTGCATCTCACAAGAGATAGTTTAGTTGATTCCAGGAGGAAGACAACAGTTGGCTAATTTCAGTGTTGAGAGACACACCATAGGCACTGGGAATATCATTCAGGTCTTCCATGATTCTTCAAAAGCAGTTACATAATGTTCAGCAGCAAGGGAACATTCATCCAGAGCGAGGGCGCAACTTCTGAGAGGTTTTTGGGTCGACTTACCCCATCCAGGGGGGATTTCGAGATTTCCCTCTGACCCATTTGAGAGGAGGGAAAGGAGCATATTTTTCCTAGTTCTTCATCATATTCTGATGGAGGAATCAACTGGGACACATTTTCCAGACTTGGATGTTCGACACTTTTGGCGGGCACATTTGGGGTTCTAGAGTGAGCATTAGACCAGATTCAGGGAAACCCTTCCGATCCATTTCCTAGTAGAACAAAGCGGCCATTTTGAAACATATATAGTCCAATTATGATGGTGGAATCAGTAGGACACATTTTTCCAGAAGAAGAGAGGCACATTCCCCCAAGGGTATCCATCCGGGGTTTAGATTCATCAGCAGAGGGGTTCGACATATACCAGTACAGAGTACTAGAGCAGGGCACATCATTTGGGATAGTTTCCAGGCCATTCCAAGAAGTATATCTCCCAGGGCGAACTTTCCAGACTTCCAACAATGACCGTCAGAGCTGCCATAGTTCCAGTGCATCCATTGATTCCGCGGTGCTCCCATATTCTGGGTATTATCTTTTAGTTGCTTATTTGTATTCCGGTTAAGATCCTTTGTATGTTGATCTAGGAAAGTATTGTCAGTTTATTCAGCCACATTCGGCCATTTTGTAATCCACAGAGATATCATAATACAAAATTTGCAGTCCTTTGTCACGCTTATTATTTGTATGATCATTTATAGGCTGTAAACTATTGATCCTACATACACATTAGCAATGTTTCCTAGACTAGCAAAGTCAGGAACATTACAGTGGTATCAGAGATTTAGTCCTGCCAGCCTGTGACTAAAGACAATGAGTGCAGCAGAAGACCCAGAGGGTCATGAACACGTAGGTGATGAATATGTCACTTACAACAGGCATAAGGAAAGAAGGATTAGGCCTGATTTCCCCCCTTTTCCTCCTATTTGAGAGGAAGAGGAAGAGGCACATAGAGAAGCAAAGAGAAGGACAGAGCATGAGGCTAAGCATGAGGCAGAGAGGATGCTAGGAGACAAATATGAGAGACTAGAGGGCAGTGGCAAGGCCCCCCGTAGATCCAGAGACAACTTTCATGTAGGTTATCAACTATATGTTAGCTATTCAATGGACCATGTATTAGTCCTTGGCACAGGTGGTTGATAGATTGGCTAGAGTGGGCACCCCAGACACACAAGTCCTGCATGCAACATAGGGGAACTCAGGAGAAGGTAGTAGACCCTAGCCATCCTCTTGCACACACACCTCTGTGAGTAGGATTCCCAGACCCTTGTTTCCCAGTTTCCAGAGGGCACCCCTGGTAGCAGCACTGCCACCGATAGCATAGAGGGCACCCACTCATGCAGATGACATTGCAGAGTATAGGAGGGAGTACACAACATTGGGTCATGACTTCCATCAGGACATGACCTTATTCGATTACCGTGGAATCAAACTCAGGAACCTCCCCAGAGAGCCGCATAGGGGAGGACCACCACAGTAGCAAGGGAATAACCTCAATTTCATTTGAAAAGTTGGGAAACTCACCATCCCTTCTTTCAACAGATCGTCCAAATACATCGCTAGAGATTGGGTACAAAAGCTAGACACGTATTACAAGCTCAACCATATGACTGAGACAAAGGCCATCAGTTTTGCGACCTTACACTTGGAGGGTGAGGAACACGAGTGGTGGTATCATGGACTGGTGACATTGGGTCACAGTCGCATCACCTCCTATAGGGAGTTTACAGATAGGCTCATGGATAGGTTTAACAGAAAGGATCCCTAGATACACTTCAGGGATCTATCCCAGTTGAGACAAACTGGCACAACAGAGGCATTCATCACAGAGTTTCAGTGGGTAGCCATGGCAGTGACCAATATATTAGATCCTAGGATGACCATGCTATTCAAATAAGTACTCATAGATCCTTTGAGAGGATGGTTGAATGCATACAAGCCTCCCACTTTGTAGGATTCCATCCTTCACACTCAAGATTTGGCAGACTCAGTGCCAAAGATGAAAAATTTCTCCAAACCATTTGTGCCCCAGAGGGATCGAGACAGGAAGTCATTCTAGAGAGAATGGAAGGGAAAGGAGAAGTTGGATGATGAGACTAGGTGAGAGCTTATGAGGAAGAATCTTTGCTTCAACTGCAGAGATCTTTAGGTCCCATGCCACAGGTGCATGGGCAAGGGAGAGATTCATTATATTGAGGTAGCAGCAAACAACATGGACAATGAGGAGGAGGAGTAGGATAGTGGATCCACTAGTTCATAGGAGGAGTCAACACCAGCAAAGGAGCAACCTCCCCGTAGATCACTGACACCAGTAGGAACCCATCCTCCAGTAGTCCCACAACCGCCAGAGTAGGCTAACAGGAGGAAACTAGCAAAGGGAGGAGTCATAGCAACCCTTTCTAGTGTTCCCAGGTATGATACACTCTATATCAGAGGGATTATTCAGGGGAAACATGAAATCACCCTGATAGATGGTGAGGCCACCCAAAACTTCATCGACGCTTCACTAGTATTGAGACGGGCACTTTAGACAAAGGAGTTTGAGGGGTTTGATGTTGCGGTAGTAGATGGCCACACAGTGGAGTGTCTAGATAGAGTTCCAAACTTAGAGATGAAGTTAGGCAACTACATAGTGAGAGACACATTTTATGTGGTTGACCTATCGGACACAGATGTGTTGCTAGGAGTTCAGTGGATGATTACCTTGGGAAAAATCACCACCAACTACCAAACCTTGGAAATGGGATTCAAAGATTAGGATGGGAAGAAGGTTGTTCTAAGAGGTATGTTGACAAGAGCACCTAGGATAGTTTAAACCAAGAGGATGGAGAGGATATTGAGACATGGGGAGGTAACATATGCTGCAGAATGCTTGATCACTATTAAGAAGGATTCAAAAGGTCGACAATAGTACCATATAGAGATCAATAATTTATTGGGATGACATCAACAGGTCTTTGAGGAAATTCCACCAGGAAGACCACCTGACAAGGGGTTTGAGCACACCATTGATTTGGAGGAGGGGGCCAAACCTATGATCACCCCCCCCCTATCTTCATCCTAGGAGGTTCAAGGATGAGATAGAGAAGGAAATCAAGGAATTGTTGGCGATGGGACACATTAGACCGAGCAACAACCCATTTGCTTCTTCAGTTGTCTTAGTTCTGAAGAAGGATGGCACCATGAGGATGTGCATTGATTACCGAGCCTTGAACAAGAAAACCATCAATAACCAGTACCCTATCCCACACATTGACGAGTTGATGGATGAATTGCATGGGGCAATTTTATTCTCAAAAATTGATCTGCGCTCTGGATATCATTAGATCAACATCCGAGAGCAGGACATAAAGAAGACGAAATTTCGATGTCATTTTGGACACTTCAAGTTCCTGGTTATGCCATTTAGGCTAACCAATGCACCTGCTACATTCCAGTCTTGCATGAACCATATATTCAGGGATCAGTTAAGGAAATCAGTCTTGGTTTTCTTTTATGACATCTTGATCTATAGCCAGTCATGGAAAGAGCATATGAGGCACCTGGATGAGGTATTGATCATCATGGAGGCACAACCATTATATGCCAAAGATTCCAAGTGCGAGTTCGGTATGACATAGTTGCTTTACTTGGGCCACATCATTAGTGCACAAGGGGTACAGGTGCACCAAGAGAAGATCAGGGCCATTCTGGATTGGCCGACGCCCAGGAATGTGACATAATTGAGGAGCTTTTTCGGGCTTTGCAGCTATTACAGGCGATTCACCCGAGGTTTTTCTCATCTTGGAGCACCACTTACATATCTTACCAAGCATGGGGCCTTCATATGGACTGATAAATCATAGGAAGCCTTTGATCACATGAAGGAATTCATGGGCACTTGTCTAGTGTTGGCACTACCAGACTTCACCTTGCCATTTGTACTAGAGTGTGACACATCTGATGAAGGGATCGGTGCAGTTTTGATGTAGGGAGGACACCCCATTGTATTCAAGAGCCGAAAGCTTAGTCATCCTGAGAGGTTGTACTCCATTTATGACAAAGAAATGTTGGCAATCATGCATGCCTTGACCAAGTTCAGACAATATTTGGTGGGAAACAAATTCATGGTCAAGACCGATCACAACAGTTTGAAGTATTTCCTTGAGTAGAAGGACCTCAGTGAGCGCCAAAAGAAATGGGTGAAAAAGGTAAATGAATTTGACTTTGACATAGAGTATGTCAAGGGGAATAAAAGCATTGTGTCTGGTGCACTATCGAGGAGACCTGTGGAATGTTCTTTGACGGAGATTTCAACAGATTGGAAATCCCACTTGTTAGTGGAATATTCCAAGAACAAGTTTGCATGTGAGGTGATGGATGGGAAGATACATGATAACTGGTATAGGGTCATTGGCGATGTCATATTTTAAAAGGATAGAGTCTACTTGGTGGCAGATTTAGAGATCAAGAAGAAGATCCTCACCGTAGTTCATGATTCACCTCTAGTAGGCCATTAGGGGTTTTCAAAACCTATAGATAGATTAGAGAGAGGTTCTCATTGAAGGGCCTCAAAAAGGACGTTATGAGACACATCAGTGAGTGTGTGACTTTCCAACAGAACAAGTCAGAGCATGCTCTTCCAACAAGGCTACTTCAACCACTCCCCATTCCAGAGGATAAATGGGAGAGTATATCTTTGGACTTCATCACAGGTCTACCCAAGGTCTAGGGTAGGGACTCTATCTATGTAGTGGTCAATAGATTGACCAAGTTTTATCACTTCTATTTCATACCAACAGAGTACATCGTAGTTCAGGTAGCCAAGATTTTCTTCAAGGAGGTCTTCAGACTTCATGGGTTGTTGAAGAACATCGTCAGTGATAGGGACAGTCGGTTCATAGGGACATTTTGGAGAGAGTTGTTTCGGTTGTTGGGGACAGAGTTGACACCTAGCACGATCTATCACCCTTAGACAGATGGGCAGACCGATATTGTCAACAAGTGGCTTGAAGGGTATTTGAGGAACTATGTAGGAGGACAACAGAGAATGTGGGTAAAGTGATTACATTTAGGAGAACATTTTTACAACACCACCTTCCACATGTCCATTGGTATGACACCCTTCCAAGAATTGTATGGATATGATGCTCCCACTTTGGTAGACTTGGTTTTTGGGGAGAAAAGATCTCCCAAGGCCAAGGATTGGATCATAGCGAGTCAGGAGATTCTCAAGTTGTTGAAAGAGAGCCTGCAAACAACATAAAACTGACAGAAGATAAGTATGAACAGGCACAGGATAGAGCGCATCTTTGACGTTGGATATTTGGTTTTCCTGAGACTCCAACCCTACAGACAATCATCTCTGAAGAAGAGTGGGATCAAGAAGCTCAAGCCTAGATTTTATGGTCCTTATAGGATCATGCGCTGGGTAGGTGAGGTTTCTTACGAGCTAGAGCTTCCAAAGGGGAGAAATATTCATAACAAGTTCCATGTGTCTTTCCTCAAAAAGGCAGTGGGACAATTCATTAGTACATCAGAGGAGCTTCCCCCATTGGATGAGGAGGGACAATTGGAGTTAGTTTCGGAGGAGGTTTTGGAGTTCTGGGAGCAGAAACTGAGGAGCAGGGTCATCAGAGAGTGTTTGATTAGATGGAGAGGGCTTCCAGAAGAGGATGCTACTTGGGAGAGTGAGCAGGTGTTGCAACACCTTGGATTGGTATTGCTTGACGACAAGCAATTTCAGGAAGGGAGGACTGTAATGTCCCTTTCCAAATAGGAGCTCCAGGGAGGAGGCTTAATGGTCTAAACCGCCCCGTTAGACTATATCCAGGGCTAGAAAGGGGTAAACATGGTCACTAGAGGTCACTTTAGTCACCGATGTTTATTCAGAAAGTGACATTGAGCTAAAAATGGTTAAAAACACTTTTAAGTCATTATGAGCTAAAAATAGCAGTCAACAGTGAAATAGGGTTTCAATAGTGATTTAGGGTTTTGGAAGTCAACAGTGAATTAGGGTTTCAACAATGATTTAGGGTTTTGGAAATCTATAAAGGAAGGTTCAGCGACCTAATTCATCATTTTGCATCTTATGACTTGTCATTGAGGAGAGAGGCACATCTCAGGAGAGATAGTTTAGTGGATTCCAGGAGGAAGACACCAGTTGGTTGATTTCGGTGTTGAGAGACACACCCTAGTCACCGGGAAGATCATTCAGGTCTTCCATCATTCTTTAGCAGCAGTTACATAGTGTTTAGCAGTAAGGGCACATTCATCTAGAGTGAGGGCGTAGCTTCTGAGAGGGTTTTGGGTCGACTTACCCCATCCAGGGGGAATTCCAAGATTTCCCTTTGACCCATTTGAGAGGAGGGAAAGGTGCATCCTTTTCCTGGTTCCTCATCATATTCCGATGGAGGAATCAAATAGGACGCATTTTCCATACTTGTACATGTGACACTTTTGGCGAGCACATTTGAGGTTCCAGAGAAAGCATCATATAAGAAGGGAAGCACTAATACGTTGGAAGACACGTTTTCAAGGCCAGCCAAATCTTCAGATCACAACTTTGGGAACCCTCATGCACATGGATCCTTTTACGTATGATGCATAAAAAGAGGCACACATAGAATATGAAGACTTTAAATATGTGTTTCAATAGCTATAGGGCTGAGTTTGTGTAGAAGAAAGTGACATTAAGGTTGACTATCATCTCCATGATGGATTTCTCTACAAGCTAGAAAATATAAGTGTTCCTAAAGGATAAACATTTAAACTT
>JZKD02S2184973.1:14576-31574 GCA_000966675.3 Picea glauca
AAGAATGAAGATGAAGATGAGAAATTTGCCAGGTCCAAGAAGGTTTAGAGTCCAGCATATACAACAGCGGTGGAGTTGTTGAGATCAGTCTCCAAGTGGGAGATTGTTGGTTGTGTAGATTGATTATCTTCCTGATTCAGAGGTCCTTGCTTTTAGTCGTGTTTATACCCCATGAAGTATTTACACCCCAGAAGTATTTACACTCTTCCACGCAGGGGAGTGCAGAGGGGGTTACTATCCCCCCAGCTGGGGGGTTTGGGGGCAAGCGGGCCCCCAGTGGGGGTTCGGGGGCGAAGCCCCCGAAGCAAAAATTGCCTTGTAAAAGTATATAGTAATTTCATTGTAAATCTGGACCGTTCATTATAAGGTCACAGATCTAACGGTAGAGATTATGTTAGGGTTTTTTGTCCTAGAAGGCAACCCTCTTTTATGAGTAAAATGTATTGCGACTATGGATGATGGTGAATATTGTATTCTAAGAGAGGAGACTGTGAGAGAAATAAGAGGAAGTTACAGTGGGTTTTGCTGTAGGTTGTATCCCTTCATTTGCTGGATAATAATCAAGGAAGGACTTGACAATTTCTCTGGTGGACGTAGCCCACACTGGGTGAACCATGTAAATCTGTGTCTCTCTTGTATTGTGTGTCTTCTGTGTTTTGTTTCTGCATTTGTTTTATTTTATTGCTCTGCGGTCCTTTTTTTCTAACAACCTCCTTGGTAGGGGAAATGAAGACAATCCCAGCTCCAGAACCTTCTTTAGAACATGTTGCATCAAAATACATTTTCCAAACAAAATTGTCTTTACTGTCTCCAACTACACTTGTTGTCTTTTTGACTGATACTTCTGTCATCTCATCACTCATATGAAAAATAGAAGAACCAAGATCATCTTCTACAACATACATAGGATGATTAGTGGGATTATTGTGATCACTTACCAAATAAGCCAATCTTACTTCTTTGTATAATCTCCGATGTTCCCCACCAAAAATAGGTATGGTTGCATAGCTAAGGTCCATCTATAGAGTACCACCTACCTTCTTGGCCCAAGATCTTGAAAGAAGCATTCTGAATTTTGGTGGTATGTCAGCCACAATAACATCTAATACCACACTTTTCATAGGTAATTGGGAAATAATAACAACCACATCTTTCATAACTCCAAGGCATTTGACTTTCTTGGAGTCAAAAGAATATAGATCATGATATGGTCTAGTAATGTCCAACCCTCATTCTTCCATCACCACCTTAGGCATGACATTATGTGAGGCAACAAAATCCATTAGGTAGTTGTGCAATATCTTGTCATGGACATTTAATGAAATGTAGAATGGTGGAGAGGCATCAATTCCGTCTTCAATGTGAGGTCCAATAGTTATAGCAGGGTTTTCATCCTCTAGATTGACTGTATCTGAAAAGGTGACTTGAGTTGGAGCTTGTAGAGCCTTGAGGATAGTCTTTTTGAAGGGTTTTGTTTTCATGAGTTCTAATAATGGCACTGAAATCTTGATTTTATTGATTTTGTGTTCTAAACTGAAAGAAGAAATGTTTATGTCTGGTTCCTTTATGTCAGTAGTACTATCCTTGGCAGGTTGTTTCAATGGTTGATCAGCTTGAATCTTGGGACTTCCTTTGATAATTCCTATTTTAACTGGAGTACCGGCCTTCTTTGTGGAAACATGTGTATCCACTTTAGGTGCATTTGAACCAGATCTGAGATTGTATTTTTTTCTTTTAGGTTCCTTTTGGACGATCTCATCTGCATCCCCTTCCTCAAACTGGTTTGCAATCAAAGCATCTTCATAATCATGTTGTGTCACATGTAGAGGAGATGATTCAAAATAATTCAGATGAACTGCAAGGTCTTCTTTTGTGTCATCTTCGTCCTCCTCCTCATCTACTGCATTATTTTGAAAAGGAGGCAAAACCTTTTGGTCATCTTGGTTTTTTATTTCTCTTGGTAAGATTTGAGGTGCATTGTTTGGCCTCCTGAACTGATTTGGATTTCTGTATTCACTCTCCTGTGCAGGTCTACTGGGTTGTTTTTGTTCCATCTTCAACCTTGCCATTTTATATGTCAGAGTTTTCAACATCTTATCCATTTCATCTATCTTAGAATCAGATGTTGAATTAGAAGATCAAGGCAACTCTTCCTTTTGCTTTTTCCTGTCTCTATCACTTCTAGACTTCAATTTGTTCGCTGCTAATATGTTTGATTCTACCTCGATAACAACATCTTGCATCAGGATGAGGGTAGCAGCTCTTCTTTCCCTAAGCAACAAGGAAAATTTGGCATCGAATGCATTGGAAAAAGTGATTTTAGCTGATGTCTCTGAAGGTTTAATCTCCTCTGGAATTTTACCATACATCTGGTTGAACCTTTTGGTAAAATCAGACATTGATTCACCTTGTTTCCTCTTTAAAGCACCGAATTAGGTAATGTAGTATAAAAAGTCTTTCTTGTCTCCCCAGTGTTTAATAAAGGCATCATCTAAGGCTACAATATCAACAATTGAATTAGGAGGCAAACTCCTGAACCACTTTCTTGCTTCCCCATTTAGACTCTCCACGAATAATCTCATCCACACATCAACATGCTCTACATTGAAATTATCTGCAAAACTATAAAATGAACTCAAATGCTCTTCAACAGTAACTGCTCCATCTCCATTGAATCTAGGAAAGTATCTAATATAATAATTTGGTGGAAAAGAAAACATGACTTGTGGAAGAACCAAAGGGGCATACCTTGCTGCAATGATTTCATCCATTCTGTCTGCAGCCATATTTACTATTTTTGGTGTTTTGGGAGTAAGCAAGATTGGTGATCTTGGAGGTGAAAATGTCCCTTGTGTTTTACAACTTAACTGTAATGTCACTGAATATTGATCTTTAGCAGATAAGGATTTCTCTTCTGGACTATGATCAAATGATGGGCTAAGAAACAGAGGATTCTCAAAAGAAAAATAATGTGATTTAAAATCCTCAGATGAGAGAGATCCAAGAGATGACGAAGGTGTCTCTGGTTCACTCTTAATATCTATGTTGTGACCTCTCAAAGTTTTAGTCACAAGAAAGGTGTCTGAATATTCATGTTTAATGAGTTCAGTGAGTAACTTCCACTGTTCTAGATTCAATTCTGAGATAGTTGAAGGGAATGAAACTGTAGTAGGCTCAATAATAGGTTTAATTTCACTTTTAGGATTCACCTCTTCATCTACTTGGGTTTTGGTGATTTCAGAGGATTGTCCTTGAGAACTTTTTGAAGACAATTTTCCCTTTGAGAGTGAAGACTGTCCAGAAAGAACTTTAGGTTTTCTTAGTAACTTTTCAGGATATGGAATTGCTACAACAAGCTCAGGATCTGGATTTTTCCTGGTTACTGGTCTCTTAGTAGATGATGAAGAAGTTAGAGGAGTTTTAGGTCCTTTGCCTTCTCTTTTAGGAGCCAGAATTACCACAGAGGAGTCACCAGGTGAATAATCACAGTCTTAAATAATGTCCAAAATCTTGTTCACCATCAAGATCTGAATCTAATCTTGTCGTTTCCCCGGGGAAGATATCTTCGTTTCTTCATCCCTAGCAGCGACACCAAAAATGTTAGTCCCTTAAGTTGCACTGACTGTGAGAGGGTGCAAGCTAGGGCATCATCAATTTATTACAAAGTGTTTTAAAGGTTTTTATGATTTGGTTTTTTGAGTAAGGTGGTTGAAAACTGGCTCAAGAGTATAGCATAACATGAAAATCACAATCAGAACATAGTATATCCCATTGACTGGTTAAAAGGTAGTCACATAGATGAATTAGACCAATAATAAAAGAAAGGAGGAAGCTTCCAATTTTTCAACTTCACATAAATCCTTGTCTCAGAATATCATAAAGAAACAAGACCATCAGCTTGAAATCAAAAGCTTGAAAATAATTTCCACAGTAAATTTTTCACTGTATTAATTAACAATCAAGAAACAAATGCATTGCGATCTGAATAATGAATTCAAGCATGAAGAAAGAAAACAGAGTAGAAAAGAGTGTCTAACCATCCATATGCCTTTGCTATTAAGTGTCAAATAGAATAATAATGCCTTACAAGGAGTTTCAGAATAAGTCCTTTGGATCTCCAATTTTTAGACTAGAACAAAGTCTTTCCTCTGCCTATTTAAACCATCCATAAAACCTCCAGATCCTATCATCTAGTGTACTCTTAATGACTAGATCCGAATAATATCTATCTACTAGGGAAGTTAGCTCAAAAAGAGTTTTTACAATCCAAAAATAGATCATTACTCAACAACTTGATATTGTATGATCTTGCCAACATTACATTTGATTCTACAAAACAGGGATTAATTTGATCTAGTCATACAATTCGAGGTCTTTGCATTTCAGAGGCCAAAAATGAGTAGACATTGCCATATTTCCTGGAAAACATCAAAATATGATTGTAGCAATCTTCATGAAACCTTTAGGATATAATAACAACAATAGATTTAGCAAATTTCTGTTTGAGCTTTGTGGTAAGCACGGCATTGTGCCAATAGAGTCTGAAGTTTATTTCTCTAAGTTCTTTGAGCAACACCCTTTGCTCTTTTTTCTTCTTTTTGAAACCTTGAATCCTTTCTTGCTGACGAGCATTCCATTGTTCTATATGTGCCTTTTCTTTCTTCAACTGTTTCACTAGAATCCCATTGTGAAGGGGTTCCTTGGTTGGCATCATCAAGAACTTTAGCCATGAATATATTATGCACAGGTTCTACCCTTGCGGGATTGTTCAAATCCATAAAAGTCTCACACTAACTCTGAAGAACCAGTGTTATCAAAACAATGCCTAAAAAGAGGCAGCTCCACGTTTCTAAGCGGAAGACCGAATTAGACCGAAAAGTCCTCATGGCCAGCGGAGTGGGAGGTCTACCACCCTAGTTCAGAGTCCCAAAGAAATGTATGACTAACTCACTATGGAAAACTAGGGAGCACATAGCACACACTAGAAAAACTCCTAAAGGCAAATCAAGCAAACGACTAACTAGTTGGAAGAACAGTTACACCAACCAACACTAGAGAAACTTACCGGTGCAAGTGCAACTCGAATACAGAAGCACCCTCCAGGTATAATCTACAAAGCATGGCCGGATATCTTCCCTAGGTACTGTGGTATACCCCCGCGGTCACCTGTGTAAGTCCCTAAAATAAAGGCAACTAGGTTGCCAGCGCGCGAACAATCACTAGGCAGGTACAATCGATAGTCGGGTAGACCGCAATGAGTAGGGTATCAAGCCCGAAACCTGTCAAGGGTATCGAAATAAAGTGGTCCAGAAGACAACTGAGGACCTTGAACGGATTAGATACCCATGAAGCTCTGTGGAAAATGCAATCGATGGAATCCCAAAACAAGCCCTTTATATGCATTCCCCACTACGTTTGGTCCGACTTTGGAGGGGTTATCTCTGCTACCTTTTCGCACGCAACCTCGTGTTTAGCCCCTGTGTTAGAGGGGGGTCCCGGATAACTTTCACGATACTGGACTTTTAACACTCCCTAGCACAGACTCTTATGTATGTTTTGCAGCCTTGAAGAGTTTCCTCTCTAACCTAAATCAAGGCTCTAGCCTAGACTAGTTGATGGACCCTACAAACATAAAGTCTAGTTGATTTTAATTAATCGTTAATTTTTATGGCTTGTATTAAGTCAAAGGTTATGAAAGTGAAACTAGTGATGTTTTGAGAGATGAAAGAAAAGATAAACATAAAGCTGGAAACAAAATAACTTCTTCTTGACAAAAAAATTAATCAACTTTTCAAACTAAATTTTTTTCTAAGATCTTTGAACAACAAACTCAAAATATGATTTTTCTCGACTATGAGATACTTATTTTTCTAAGTAAACAACCAAGAACTTATGAAAGCAAAACTTTTTCTGGTTACTAATGCAAACCAACAACTACTTAACCAAGAAATAAAAGATTTTTTTTTATTTAATGCTCGCAAAGAAAAAAGGAAAAATGACGACAAGTAAAGACCAAGAAAGATTCTAGCCTGAGCGCAGATCACAAAGAATCAATAAAAATAACACACCAGCTGATGAACGAAGACTCTCACACTTGTCTAAAAACCTTATGAAAGAAAAATTTGAGGAAAACTTCTTAATGAAAAAGAAAGTTATTGCTGTAATCAGACCTANGAAACCTTGAATCCTTTCTTGCTGACGAGCATTCCATTGTTCTATATGTGCCTTTTCTTTCTTCAACTGTTTCACTAGAATCCCATTGTGAAGGGGTTCCTTGGTTGGCATCATCGAGAACTTTAGCCATGAATATATTATGCACAGGTTCTACCCTTGCGGGATTGTTCAAATCCATAAAATTCTCACACTGACTCTGAAGAACCAGTGTTATCAAAACAATGCCTAAAAAGAGGCAACTCCACGTTTCTAAGCGGAAGACCGAATTAGACCGAAAAGTCCTCATGGCCAGCGGAGTGGGAGGTCTACCACCCTAGTTCAGAGTCCCAAAGAAATGTCTGACTAACTCACTATGGAAAACTAGGGAGCACATAGCACACACTAGAAAAACTCCTAAAGGCAAATCAAGCAAACGACTAACTAGTTGGAAGAACAATTACACCAACCAACACTAGAGAAACTTACCGGTGCAAGTGCAACTCGAATACAGAAGCACCCTCCAGGTATAATCTACAAAGCATGGCCAGATATCTTCCCTAGGTACTGTGGTATACCCCCACAGTCACCTGTGTAAGTCCCTAAAATAAAGGCAACTAGGTTGCCAGCGCGCGAACAGTCACTAGGCAGGTACAATCGATAGTCGGGTAGACCGCAATGAGTAGGGTATCAAGCCCGAAACCTGTCAAGGGTATCGAAAGAAAGTGGTCCAGAAGACAACTGAGGACCTTGAACGGATTAGATACCCACTAATCTCTGTGGAAAATGCAATCGATGGAATCCCAAAACAAGCCCTTTATATGCATTCCCCACTACGTTTGGTCCGACTTTGGAGGGGTTATCTCTGCTATCTTTTCGCACACAACTTCGTGTTTATCCCCTGTGTTAGAGGGGGGTCCCGGATAACTTTCACGATACTGGACTTTTAACACTCCCTAGCACAGACTCTTATGTATGTTTTGCAGCCTTGAAGAGTTTCCTCTCCAACCTAAATCAAGGCTCTAGCCTAGACTAGTTGATGGACCCTACAAACATAAAGTCTAGTTGATTTTAATTAATCGTTAATTTTTATGGCTTGTATTAAGTCAAAGGTTATGAAAGTGAAACTAGTGATGTTTTGAGAGATGAAAGAAAAGATAAACATAAAGCTGGAAACAAAATAACTTCTTCTTGACAAAAAAATTAATCAACTTTTCAAACTAAATTTTTTTCTAAGATCTTTGAACAACAAACTCAAAATAGGATTTTTCTCGACTACGAGATACTTATTTTTCTAAGTAAACAACCAAGAACTTATGAAAGAAAAACTTTTTCCGGTTACTAATGCAAACCAACAACTACTTAACCAAGAAATAAAAGTTTTTTTTTTATTTAATGCTCGCAAAACAAAAAGGAAAAATGACGACAAGTAAAGACCAAGAAATATTCTAGCCTGAGCGTAGATCACAAAGAATCAATAACAATAACACACCAGCTGATGAACGAAGACTCTCACACTTGTCTAAAAACCTTATGAAAGAAAAATTTGAGGAAAACTTCTTAATGAAAAAGAAAGTTATTGCTGTAATCAGACCTAAGTTGCCGACTACTATGACAAAGACCAAGATTAAATCAAGGAAATCCCTAAGAGGTATAACTCTTGATAAGAAAGAGGATGACTGCCTCTCCTTAAACAAAACATTTCTCAACAGGCACGCTGCTGACAGTTCAACAACTAGCGTGTGCAGGCGAGCTGTGTAAGGTCAGAGCACGTGTACACGCATGCAGGCCTTATATAGGCTGTGTGTACCTCTGAAATTCTTCAAAAATGAAAAAACAAGTAATCAAAGACCGACATAGACTACTGGTATTGAGAACCAGAGTACCTTGAAGATTCAGAAACTTACTTTGACAGAAAAGAAAAACAATTCAAGGAAAATTTCATAGAACAAAACCAATCTGAGGTGGTACCTAAGCTAAAAACTGCAAAAACAGAGACCATAATGAGATCCAAAAAACCCCTGAGAAGGATCACTTATGAAAAGGGAGAGGATGACTGCCTCTCTAAAAAAAAATATTTTCTAAACTCAGACATGCGACTGACACTTCATCAGCTAGCGTGTGCACGCGGGCTGTGTGAAGGTAGGGCGCGGGTACACGCATGCAGGCCTTATACAGGCCGCTTGTACCTTTGTGACTTCCGTAAAATAAAAAGTAGCCAAGCAAAGAAAGCAAGGAATATTGGTATGGAAGACCAGAATCCCTACTAGCTCAGACTCTTGCAGAAACTCAGAAAAAAGGTGGTGAAACCAATTTAAAATTACCAAAAATGTATCCCCAGAAAAACCGAGAGATCTCTAGTACGGTCACCAATTCTGTTGTGGGTGGGAAATCCCTCCTACGGACTAGCACTAAGGGTTTTATCATGCATGTAGAAATGACCTAAAGCTTCCTACTTTCTACCATCATCCCATGCTTAAACCCCATTATTCATATGCAAATACAAGGTTAAAGAGTTCAAGTTATCGTACCTTATTTTCGTGTTCGATGTCAATCCCTTTTCACGCTTGGTCCCTCTTAGACTGCAATTATCCTCCCAATGCTGACCTGCATTCACAAAAGAAAAACAAAGAACTCCACATGCATTTGATCTACGAACTAATGGGTTAGAGATTTAATCAACATGTAATCATTATTCAAACAATGAAAACCTCATATGACAGGACGAGAAAAGTACTTCTTTTATTATTTCACGAGAATACCTTACAATAGTGAGATCGACCACTGCTCCTTGAATCTGGTCTCATGATCCTCTTCAACTATGCTCCAACTGCTTCTGTATATGCTTCTCTTCACATAATAGTTGCAAAAGGTTGAGGCAAGGGGAATGCTAATTCGGGTAGAGTTTCTTTACTATGATTTTTCTCCTTTCAAATGGGACCCCTACCCCTTCTTTTATAGGCTAGAAGGAGCTAGGTATTTGGTCGAGTGACTGGCCATGCATGGTCGAAAGATTTAGTTAACTTACCCAAAACTGTGTGTTCCATCAACAACTTTCCATTTTTCGTGCTTTTGTAGGTACACGCGAGTTGTAGTGGGTCAACTAGCGTGTACACGCGGGCTATAGTGGAGCAGGGCGCGTGTGCCTTTAAAAAGGGTGTTTTTAAGAAGAGTTTTTCAGTACTAGCTTGAAAAAGAAGGAATATGAGATGGCATGATGCCAAGTAAGCATGTCTGGTGAAAATTAGGGTTATAACAATTATTCACTGACTATGGTCGTACCACCATATCGATGTTATCTATTGATTTTGGTCATACCACCAAGCCAACATTATCCACTAATTCTAGTCATACCACCAAGCTAACATTATAATGCCCATACATGTCGACATTATGCCTTGTTAGTTGTGGCCATACATGCATTTGTTAAAAACCTATAGGTGTGACATCACCAGGAACAAGATTTATCCTTGTCCCATCATATAACAACATATTAACTAGCAATTTTTCTCAGTGATGACATGATGGTGCAAAGGTGTGACCATAATATTTGTGATATCAAAATATTGCATTATAAAGTGTGTCCATGAGTCTTGTTTTATATTTGAATGAGTTTTCCAACTTTATATGTTGCCAAATAAATGCATAAGTTTATATTCATTCTAGAATTGAATTAATATTTATATATAACTTATTACTAGATTTTGGTTTAGTGGTGAGAGGTTAAGCTTTGATTGGGCTAGTATACTGTTTTATGTATGGGATTAAGGTTAGATGTTACTTTAAAGCACATGACCTCGTTGTTGTAGCCTCAAGGAAAACAATATGATATCGACTTTATTATAGATAATATCTACGTTAAAATCATTTGTCTTTTGGTCCTGGAGTAAGACCTAAAAGTACTTATGATTGGATAAGAGCTTGTCTTCCTCAAACATAAGGAAACAAGGTAATGACCCAAAACTCAAAGGCATCTGGCAAGAAGGAAAGTCTACCCCCTTACAAACCACCAAAAGAGTATTTCAGTGGATGTAGTTTTTTTTTAATAATAATTATGAGTCAACTCACATTCACGAATGACAACCAATAATGATTATCCTTATTATCAAATAACAACTAAATTACAACAAATTTTGCCACCTTTAAAACAAAACACACACACACACACACACACACACACACACACACACATACATCTTAAATAAAAAATTCAATTATAATATAAATACCCAAAACTTTAGTAAAACTTCCTTTAACATAACCATGATTATGGCCAAACTATAAAATATTTTTTTTTGTTATCTATTTAATTAAATAATCGTTCAATATGTTATGCATAACGCCTCCCACGACACCCTCCGAGCGTCTGCGCTCCTTGGGAAGATTCGACGATGGAATGGACGAAGAGAACAAGGAAGAAGTGATGAATTGGGTGAATGAAGACATTTGGTTGTGAGTAGGAGCACCTTAGGCGTACGATGGTGATGTGTGGCATTAAGGGGGAACACATCTTATTTTCCTTATAAGGATTGACAGATACTTGGGTTTTGTTTGGGCAAGGGCATGGAAACTTGGGAGCATGATCAAGGAGTGGAAACCTCTTCCCTTGACAACGTGGGTGCACCAAAGACGTTGGATGACACCATCGACACACCCACAAGGAGTCACGACGATCGACACAAAGGGCGCACAAGGAAAGGCACACGCGCCTAAGGATGGGGCACGCCAGTCCAATAGACGAACGATTGATGGGCACACAAACTTTGGATGGGCACAATGAATCAGTTGAGTGTGGGTTCACGAAGGGGCAAGACACACGCAAGAGACATGACATTTCGTACAAATGATTCTTGGAGTCCATATAAAAGAAAGGGAACACAAAAAAGGATACATGGAGCATTTTTGGCAAGAGATTTGGAGAGCAATTATGAGGCAATGAACTAAGGTAAAGTTTCCAAGATGGAAGACAAGTAGCCAAGAGTTGGACATTTTGGAAGGTTTTGGGGAAGTCTAAAAACATGGGTCTATGGAGGAATGTGTGAGGGAGAACCAAAATCTATGTTATCTTGGTGAAAGTTTGCAAAAACGAAGGGATGGCAAGTTTGCAGTTGTGGGCACATCGAAGGTGCACTAAAGGTGGTTGCAGAGATGGTTGCAACAGAGAATCTTGGTGTGACGAATTTGTTCTTGAGTGTCTTGGTGAGGTGAGGCAATTCGTTTGACTCTGCCATGTTGTAAGCTGAAGTGATAGAGCTCATGTTTTAACCATTTCACAATAACAAAGACTTAGTCGGGTGTTAGGTGCAGTTTTTGTCACCTACACTATTTGTGTGTTTGTATTCATTTTGTTCTGTAGTTGTTCTCTTGGATTCTCATGTTCATGGATGCATGATTAAATAAGACTAAGTGTTAAACTATGTTAACAATTGTCTAAGTAAGCAAGAGTTGCACTAGAGTAGGAGTGTGACTTGTTGGTAGCCTAGAATGAAGTATGTGTATGCTCTAGGTGAAGAGGCATAGTCTATAAGAAGTATTCTTGGTGTGCCAAGAAACCAAGTAAGAATTGTCACAGTGTCGCTGACGTAGACCCCCCCTTCTCTCCTCGAGGTTGCGTGACCTCCTGGTCTAGGATCATTCAGTCACCTAAGTCGGATCGACTCTTTGGTCCCCTACTGGAACCCAATGTAAATTCTCATAGGTCCTTTCTCCAAAGTGCGGGTTCTATCAATCCCATGATCCTTTTCTTGGCCTTATTGAAGAAAGTTGACGACGACACTAGTTCTCCGTGCTAGGCCCCTTTTATCATATGACCTCGATCTATATCCCGGGGCTAACCATGAAAGGCGTTCGGGTTTTGGGTTTCAACTTATCCACAACAGCCAATTCCTATGTCCCTGAACTCCTAATTGGTGAATATAAATGATGTGAGGATCAATGGTCCCCATCACTTCCTTAGATCCATGGCTGTGATCTATCCGGACTCCAGCCTTCGAGAGTCTTTCCACCTTGTTCTCCTCATTCTTATAGAGTACCACTTCTCTGAAATGGGTGGATCTCCTCCGTGCGTCCCTTCCAGATCCAATGGTCTGGATTCACTCCGTTCTTTGCGACTTCACAAAGATTGTTGTTTTCTATTGGAAAATCTTTTGGATCTCCTAATCTTTCACCACCTATCCTCTTCTGACGATGGGCGATTTCTCTTTTCCTTTGGGACTTTGGCAAGTCCTCCCTCCTTTGCACGCACTTAACACTTTTTCTCGTTGTCCGAGACTTGGGATGTTCTCGGCCTCTTGCACTCCTTGGAGTCTTCCACGTGCGACGACACTAGTTCTTCTGAGATTTTGCTCGGCCCAAACCTTGAAGTTTCTCGGCTCCTCTACGTCCCCCTTAGGATCTTCTGGTGCCCTCCTATCAACTTGATGCTCTTCCTCCTGAGCGTGTAATATGAACTTACTTTGCCTTTGGCACACTCCTTGTGCTCAGTCAAGCCATCAGGAAACTTCTCGCAAGACTTAGCCAAGTGTTGACCTGATGCACTCTTTGCACATGTCTTACTTTAGTCTTCCTGAATTCTCTCAGGTCCACCAAGACAACTCCTTTTCCCCACTCAATGCAAACTTGCAAAGCTTCTCATCCTCAGAGTGTTCAACAACTCTAGGATTTTCTCAAGTCCTCAATACTCCAAAATGTATTGATTATGTGTTTGCTCGCACCTACTCAATTCCCTCTTGACAGAGTCTTATAGAGTACTTGAAAACTCTATGCTACGCTTCCTCCTGCACAAACTTTTCTCCAAGGTATTCAACAATCTTGAAGTTCTCCCTTGAGTCTGTGAATTATTCTAGTGTGCCCTTCTAGCACATTCTCCTCTGACTCGAAAGAGTTCAGACACACACTCCTTACGTCGGCTCACAGAGTTTCAACTCTCTATCGTGCACTCCTTGCACTTATCCTAAAGAACCCGAAAATAATCCAGTAGCCTCACCGATAGAGGATTCTAACTCTATCCCTGTAGATGAATCCTAACATACACATCTACAGTATAAACAAACATAAACATAAATGACATTCATCAAACAGGAAATTACAAACAGTGGAATCTGTTCTTTTCTATTAATGACATAATGTCAATTACAATGTATGATTCCGGACTGCAATCAAGTCTCGGATCTCAACTCTCCTCTTGGCTTACAACGATTCTTCCTTAATCTTCAACAACCTCTATTGGGAATACAATACACAGATTTATACAAGAGGGGCTCAACGAGCTTTCCCTCCAAGCTACACTAGTGGTGTCTAATCACCATTCAAAACGCCTGACTAATGAGGCAGATTACAATAAGTGGAAATCTGATCCAAATCAGATCAAGATCCCTTCTACCGTCAGATGCTTAAGGCAACCTTATCTACAACTTGTGCGGAAGCACAACTTGGCTCTTTCAGCGTGGCAACATTAATTGCCTTAATTACAATTTAAACTTTGAAGGAAAAAATGAGAGGGCGACGCCTCTCCCTTCCTTGAATGCACACCAACATGCTAACCACCTGGCATGTGCTGGGGTGGAGTGATGTTCCTCCATCATACTCCATTGCTATGAAAATTCATGAGCTCCTACTCATGAGCTTCCCAGCTCTGTTGAAATCCTCCTGGATCCCAAACTTTCTCCTGGAGCTGTCCTCCTACTCCTCTACTTTGCTGCTTCTGCTTCTTCTGTTGCATCTTCCCTATGTCTCGTGCATGTTCTCCTCTGTCTCACTTCTCCTTTCTAACAACTTCTTCTACTGATTTAACCATCAGCTTCCTGATTTGTTCTATGACCTCTTCTAGTTGCTCTCCTGAATGGTTCTCCTTATGCAGCCTATTCACTTGCAATTCCTCATGCTACTCTAAGGGAATTTCATCCTGATCTCCCACACTACCTTCATCTCGTATGGCATTGACTGGCCACTCGACTGTAGAATCCAATTCTGTAGGCTCCTTACTGAGTTGTTGCTCAAATATCTCCTCTGACATGTTACCTTCTGCCAGTTCTTTTGTTTTTTCCATTCCAGATTCCTCCAACTACTCCTCAAACTGGCACATCTCCTCGGGCATGGCTATTTCCTGGCAGCCACCTTCTGGTTCTGGACTGCCCAACCAATCCTCCAGTACCTTCAAATCCATCTCCCATTGAGTGAGCAATTCAACTGGTTGCTCCTTTTCGGCTGGGGTAGACTTTAGTGTCTTGTCCTTCTCCCCTATGATAGTCTCATCTTGTTTTCCTTCTACTGCTACCTCTGCAAAAAATATGATAGCCTCTCCTTGGTTTCTTGGCAGGAATATCTTAATTCCCCCAATGATCAGAAAGCTCCTCTGATATTTCTCCTCGGTGGTGGAAGTATTTAACTTTCATCGTCTTCATTCACGCGGCTTGCAGTCCCACATGAATCTTCATATGGGTGAGGCCTTTCTTCCACCTTCTTCCCATCTATCAACACCCCTTGCTAACATGAACTCACAACTGAGCTCATTTCTTCTCCCTTGCCCACTTGGCAAATCAGGATGTCTCCTCTGCCTTCCTGGCAGTTCATGAGATCAATTGATCCCTTCTCATTTCCCACCTGACAATCTATGAGACCTCTTCCAGATCTCTTTCCTTCATCACTGAGGTTCTCAACATGCCTCAACCACCTTTTTAACACCTGTTGCTACCTTCTGGCCTACAAATTCTGAACAGGCCACTCGAATTTCCTTTTCAAAGGCCACTCGTATCTCCAATGTACCTTTTCTTCCTGCTACATCTTCAATGCTAGCTTCTCCATCTCTGCTCGGATTTCACTGAGCTCCTTGTCCATTTCTGCTTTGTTTTTATGCGAGCAGTCTTCCCTTCGATCGCGCTCATGGCCTTTAGCAACCATCTTTCTTCACCTGCAGCCCACTTGGTTGTCTACCATCTACTGCAAACCCTGCAATAGTCTCCTCAGAACATCACACTGGTCTCCTTTCCTACAGAAATCTATTATGTGTCTCTGATACCACTCTGACACAGACCCCTCCTTCCCTCCTCGGGGCTTCGCAACCTCCCGGTCTAGGATCCTTCAGTCACTTGAGTCGGATCGACTCTTTGGTCCCCTGTTGGAACCCAATACAAATTCTCATAGGTCCTTCTTTCTCCAAAGTGAGGGTTCTATCAATCCCACGACCCTCTTCTTGGCCTTATTGAAGAAAGATGACGACGACACTAGTTCTTCATGCTAGGTCCCTTTTATCATATGACCTCGCACTATATCCCAGAGCTAACCATGCAAGGCTCTTCGGGTTTCGGGTTTTGACTTATCCACAACAGCCAATAACTATGTCCTCGAACTCTGAATCTGTGAACGCAAATGATGTGAGGATCAACGGTCCCCATCACTCCCTTAGATCCACGACTATGATCTATTCAGACTCCGACCTTCAGGAGTCTTTCTGCCTTATTCTCCTCATTCTTCCGGAGGACCATTTCTTCAAAATGGGCAGATCTCCTCCATGCGTCCCTTCCAGATCCAATCGTCTGGATTCACTTTGCTCTTCGCAACTTCACAAAGATTGTTGTTTGCTCTTGGAAAATCTTTCAGAGCTCTAACTCCTGGATCTCTTGATCTTTCACCACCTGTCCTCTCCTGACGATGGGTGATTTTTCTTTGCCTTCAGAACTTCGGTAAGTCCTCCCTCCTTTGCACACACTTATCACTTTTTCTTGTTGTCCGAGACTTGTGTTGTTCTCAGCCTCTTGCACTCCTTACAGTCTTCCGTGTGTGACGACACTAGTTCTTCTGAGCTTTTTATCGGTTCAAAGATTGAAGGTTCTCGACTCCTCTGCTTCCCCCTTAGGATCTTCTGGTGCCCTCCTAACAAATTGATGCTCTTCCTCCTGAGCTTGTAAGATGAACTTACTTTTCCTTTGGCACACTCCTTGCGCTCGGTCAAGCCATCAGGTAGCTTCTCACAACACTTAGCCAAGTGTTGGCTTGATGCACTCTTTGCACATGTCTTACTTCAGTCTTCCTGAATTCTCTCAGGTCCACCAAGAAAACTCCGTTGCCCCACTCAATGCACACTTGCAAAGGTTATCATCCTCAGAGTGTTCAACAACTTTGGCATTTTTGCAAGTCCTCAATACTCCAAAATGTATTGATTATATGCACGCTCGCACCTACTCAATGCCCTCCTAACAGAGTCTTACAGAGTACTTAGCAACTCTGTGCTACACTTCCTCTTGCGTAGACTTTTCTCCAAGGTATTCAACAACCTTGAAGTTATCCCTTGATTCTGTGAATTATTCTAGTGTGCCCTCCTGACACATTCTCCTCTGACTCGAAAGAGTTCAGACACACACTCCTTGCGTCGACTCATAAAGTTTCAACTCTCTATCATGCACTCCTTGCACTTAGCCTAAAGAACCCATAAATAATCCATCAACCTCACCGATAGAGGATTCTAACTCTATCCCTGTAGATGAATCCTAACATACACATCTACAACATAAACAAACATAAACATAAATGACATTCATCAAACAGGGAATTACAAACAGTGGAATCTGTTCTTTTCTATTAATGATGAAATGTCAATTACAATGTATGAGTCCGGATTGCAACTAATTATCGGTTCTCAACTCTTCTCTTGGCTTACAATGATTCTTCCTTAATCTTCAACAACCTCTACTGGGCATACAATACAAATATTTATACAAGAGGGGCTCGATGAGCTTTCCCTCCAAGCTACACTAGTGGTGTCTAATCACCATTCAAAATGCCTGACTAATGAGGCAGATTACAATGAGTGGAAATATTATTCGAATCAAATCCAGATCCCTCCTATTGTCA
>JZKD02S2185006.1:66526-76948 GCA_000966675.3 Picea glauca
TTAATATTATATATTATTACAGATAAGTTAAATCCCACCATGTGCAATATTCAAAACCTTATAAAATTTGGGCTAACGTGCTTAGAACTCTTCGGAGTCATACTCTGAATTCTTCAGAGATTGTATTCCTAACCCCTCGGGGTCAACTCCGAAAATGGCCAACTTGCACAAAGGGTTTTGAAGTTGTGTGTTAATTTATCATGTGCATTAAATATTATTTTAACTTGGCCTTGAACCGTGTGCGTTCCTCTCAGCACTCTAACTGTCAATCACAAGAGGATGGGGTTTAATATTATAATATATTTAACTTTATAACCTATATGCCATCACACTATGAAATCCTTGGAGTCAAGTTATGCGTAACTCTCCTCATTACTCCGATGACCAATCATGAGAAGGAAAGGGTAAATAATATATTATAATTAAACTTCATAATCATCATGCCATCGCTCTGACGTCTTCGGACGTTGCTTAAATGCTCCCAACTCAAACCTCCTAATGGTCAACTCCAAATGGACTTCGCTCTTGAAATCTGTGCACTCCCCTCATCACTCGAATGGCCAATCATGAAGGAGAACATATTATATTATAATTTACTTAAAGTCGCATACGCTTAGGCCATCGCTTCGATAGCTTTAGACTTTGTATGATCATGCCATTCCTTTTAATCTGAATGATAAACTCTGAAAGATAATCACGAGTGAGCATAAGTCAATGTTTTAATATTGTATTGTTTAGACTCCATTGGTCGTCGCACTATGAACCTTGGCTCTATTCTCAGTGTTCCGACTGAATAAAAATTGTAGTAATAATAAATATGTATTTATTCACATATTTCTATGTTGAGAAATTAAGCAGATTTACATAACTATGGGTGTTTGAACATTAGTAAATAAAAATACTTGAATTATAAAATTCCTTCAAGAGTGTCGAATTGTTTTTGCAAAGTATGAATTTCATAACTAAGAAATTTTAGTGCAGTTAAACACTTTTACACAGAAAGAAGAAATTCCCAATATCCATTACCCACACACGAGGTAGATAATTTCTAGTTTGTAAATATAATAGTTTGCAACCTTATTAGTCAAATATTAGAGTATTTAAATGGCAACTTAGGATTTTTTTGGTAATTACCAGACTTTACCATTTGTTCCAAATTTGCCCATAAATATAGAATTGCACATTATTTATTTATAAATTTATGTTATTTATTTGTTTTCCTTGTTTTCTAGAGTATTTACATGCCTTGGAGGTAAAAATCCTCCCTGGTAAAACCTTGTGTTTATTAAAATTTATCGGTCCCTTAATTACAAGCATTTCTTTACTAATTTCTAGGAATTAATCATTATTCCCAATTCTTTCCCTTTGAACATCATTTTTTTTTCTGTAAATCCAAGTAAAATAGGTTTCTTACCAAATTCCAAGGAAAGATTTAATTGTCCACCATATGTCAATTTCTAAATTTCATTTTCATTTCAAATTTAGAAACTTAATTTGCATTCTCATTCCTTTCCTAATGTTTATTTGTAAAAATACTTTGTCTCTTCTCTAATGTGTGGCTTTCTCTCTTATTGGCATACAGGGATCTGATCCTCCTTCAAGCTTTGAGTCTGGTAGATTTTCCAAACCAATAGACAGGCCAAATTTCTATGCCCAACCTTCAAGTTTCTAATAGAAAATTGCACTTTCATAATTACCAAGTTGATTTGTGATGACTATGGTGGCTTGACTTTACTAACATTTGAGGATTAGTTCATATAGACTAAAACAAGTGATCAAACAATATTCTTCTCCAAATTTGATTTAGAACGCATTACTAAAACCTTTCTTTTTCTAGACAGGGCAGGTAGAAAACCAATGATAGAACGTAATTTCCAAAAACTTTACTTCAGATTTCCCAGACCAACCAGGTAATCAGAGTCACAATTTTCATCATTTAAACAGGATAATAGTTTCAACAATCATCTAGCACTTGAAATCCATATTATAAAATTAACCAGACAAGATAATGCAAAACTTAAAAAAAAAAAAACAGTTATCTGAAGCTTAATTAGTTGGCAACTGTTGAAGGGTATTTAGTTTTCCACCCAACCATAGGTACAGTTTCTCTTGGTGTATTCCTCAACTGGCCATGCCCTAGCTAGATCATGATGCCATGAGAGAGAGGTTATTATTTTGCTCAACAACAACAAGGGACAAATGTTATTCTCCTTCTCCCAAAGGAAACTGGCAGTCCATTTTTCTATCCACCAAGCAAGGGAGCCTGTTGTGATTGCTCTCTCAATCACTCAAATTATTTGCAACTTTGTTTCTTAGCTTGATTAGAAAACACTGACCAATACTTCCTACACTTAAAAAAATTTGTTTTATCAGTTCTCTTCAGAACCAAAGAGCCTCACATGCTCTACCTCTTCAGAAATGGTCAACAGACCCATTTGTGTGTATTCCCAGCCCTCTACTAATCTGAAAATCCTGAGACACCACTTATTTCTTATATATACACATGCAGTATCTAACTTGATCCAAAATAATTTATTGATTGTATTGGGGTGGTTTGCAAAATTTTGATGATGTGATTTTTACCTAAAAACTCATAAACTAAAGATTAGCTTGCTTGATGATAATGAGATGACACGACATAAAAAAAAAAAAACTCAAATTACATACTTTTGTTTTGTCTTTAAGTTCCATTCATTCCAATGAAAATTGTCTTCTCCATCTCAAGTATCAAAAACACATGTAAAATGACTCGCATATGTCAATTTAATGGATGCTCATAAATTCTCTTACTCAAAACAAGAAAATAACTTCACCATTGAAATCCTTGCGAAATTATGAAACTTTTGACTATAAAGTCGGCCAATTTCCAAACTAGTTCAATTTCATGCTCTTTGGCATGTAAAACAATGCATTAAAGGCCCATTAATAACAAACTGAGAAAAAAGTTTTACAAATGACCTCGAATCACAAAGCAAACCTTACATTCATGATCCTTGTGAGCAATTGTGCAAAATTGATATAAAACACTTGAAATTTCGTCAAGGTATCATTTGACATGCTTTATAGTGCAACACCAAAATTAAACGTGTACTTGCATGTACTTGTGTATAGTACGTACAGTATTAAAATCAATGCACCTTGAACTTCATGTAGTCTCGTACCCTATGCTTAGGTATGTGTGTAAACATTGGGATCTGTTCCCATTAAATAGGCCATGGTCCTAACCCGCCATTCGAATTTAGTGGCAACCAAATGCTAATTTAAGTGGAATCTCCACTAAACGTGGAGCGTTGGTCTAGTGGTTAAACCTTTCGCTATTATAGCGGATGTCTGGGGTTCGATTCTCCTTCTATGCAACCATATCCATTGGAGTTTTAAAGTGGTGGTTATATATTTTAATATATGGTTATATATATATTATATATAGTATATAGAAATTATATACTATATGTGACTTAACAACTCCCACTGAAATATAAGGTTAAGCCCCTCGCAGAATTAGGTATGGTTGTATGATAAGGTATGATCGAGGGTTGGGGCTAGTCCTCAGCCGCTCTTTCCTCCATATGAACTTTATACCAACTTAAATAAAAAAATATGCCACATACATGTTTAGTTGCATTGTGTGGTGCGATGGTTGTGGCGGGTATGTTAAGGCTTTAGTGGCTATGGAGGTCACGGGGTTGAACCCTATCGACTCCAACAATTTTACACCATTAACCATATAGGCCAATGGGAAGCTGCCACATGGAAGCTTTTCATTGACTACCTAATTCCACATGTCAACACACCATTAGACCACTTGGATGCCACTTGTCAACTTGTGATTGAACCACATGTGTTGCCTAGTCAGTTGTACGATCAGTCCACATGGAACCTTGGGGTGTGGCCACGTCACCTGTATGGTCATGCCATGTGTCATTGTACGAACATGACACATGTCCTTTTACCCCTTTGACTTTGCCCTGGTTGACTTGAACTTTGACTGCCTATAACTTTTTCATACGAGCTCTATTTGACTTGTTGTTTGCATTGTTGGAAATCTGACGATGAGCTCTACACAATGATATCATTTTCAAGATGATTTGAGATGGTCAAATTTTGAGCATTTATGGATCCCCTAGGACCTTTGTGAATGTTTCGGATCCTCCTGGACCTCTGTGAGTGTTCCTTAGATCCTCTTGGATCACACCTTCCCACTGAAAAACTTTTGGACCTCCAAAAGTATATATATTCAACAACTTAATGATGATAACTCTAACTCACTCTTCCATCTTACTGAAATATTTTGATCAGTAACTTAGTGGTGAATTTTCTTCACTCTTCCATCTTACTGAAATGTTTTGATCAGTAACTTAGCGATGAAGTTTCTTCACTCTTCCATCTTGCTTATTCTTTTGGAAATTAAGTCTTCATCTTGGGTCTTCAATTTTAGGTACTAGATCAATGTACTTTTGTTTGCATCTCTGGAATATAGCTCTGACTATGCCCTTTGGCACTGTAGCTAATGTGATATATAGCACTGGTCCTGGCTCATAGATTCCCCGACAACAAAAGTTATGTTCACTGAATCTTTGCAATACGTGTATCATGTATTTCAACATCCACTCCCATCTCCTTCTGTCGAAGATAGTCCATCTCAGCCAATATGAAACCAAGTCGAATGTTGATCTATGCCTCACCCATCTGGACTCTTTGTTCTTATATTGCTTGATGTATCTGTAGAAGTCCCTAAATGAATACTCTAGCCATTGTCGCTCCTACCTTGAAAAACAATTATGCCTGCACTATTATCATTTGTACCTGCCTTGATTGCTTCTATTCAAGGTATACATCCATTCTAACATGACATACTATTTAAAGATGCTTATAGAATGCACATTTATGTGCCTCTTTTTATGAATAGGATTATTTCTCCTTTACCAGCTCTAGAAAGTTTTGCATTACTTTGATGCTCTTTTCGCTCTTGAACTACATGTTTCAATTTCCTGCATCCTTCTATTCCTTTACTTTCAGTTCTTCATAATCAATAATGTTTTCTAAGACAATTCGATCCATATTTAGCCCCTTCGTTGATTACAAGACAATACAATCGTCCATATTTTTGTCTAGAGGCTTTGAAATCTTCATAACAAGATTCCTCTCACTATAAAACAATATGTATAGACGGGTATCCATAAATCTATTTAACAATATTCCTCTCACTCTATAACAAAGTGTAAAGGCGATTATCCAGAAATATCTAACGAGATTACTCTCACTCTTTACAACATATAAGGTGGCAATATAGAAACTCTCTTTACAAAATCTCTCTCACTCATACAAGGTGGCAATATAGAAATTTACAGAGTCCCTCTCACTCTTATAATTTACAATGATGACTTACAAGCCTTCTGATAGACTTCAGAAGATTTACACATATGCATATTATATTTACAAATATACATATTTACAAACTTTTGAAGATGGTTTACTTATGGACTCATTCTCCCCAGTGTACTGGGAGGAGTCTCGTAGCTTCAGACCTCTTAAATGCCTTTGAAGTTGATGTTGAACTTGATACAAAATATAATGTTGAATCGAAGTAACCATTAGACCAAACTATCGGTCTTCCCAGTAACCTGTATAACCCCGCCTTGCAAATACCAGGTATTATTGTTGGGAATCGAGTAGCTTCCATTGAATACACAAGTACTCGACCATTATAGAATGTGATTGCATAACCGTCATCCTCAAATGTTGTAACTGAGAGTAGGTTTACCTTTAAGTCT
The DNA here is from genome assembly GCA_000966675.3 of Picea glauca. Taxonomy (NCBI): domain Eukaryota; kingdom Viridiplantae; phylum Streptophyta; class Pinopsida; order Pinales; family Pinaceae; genus Picea; species Picea glauca. Next base: position 72,298 of record JZKD02S2185006.1, read on the forward strand.
AGAACATGCAACATATGTTTGATTCCCAAAAATCCTCTTGACTTGAGATGGAATCTTACATATCCATACCCCTTTATTGCTTCTTTAGTATTGGTTCCAGATCATATAAAGCAATCTGTGTCAGATTCTGAGAAAGTAAAAAATATTGATCTCATCCTAGTCATGTGGCGAGATGAGCCACTATCCACGAACCATTCTTTGATATCTTCATAAATCACTTTTCCAAGACCAGCCATTGGGAAGTATTATTTTCCAAGCCTTTCAGTAGGACCATTGACTTCATCTATAGCTATTGTTTCTTTTCTTCTCACAAGTGTCTTTACATCCTTCAGGTTCTACTTCAGACATAAGTGCAGGTAAAGTGTCCAACACTTCTCAATCCGGTGTCCACTCTTACCACAATAAGAGCAGAGCATCTTGTTCTGGGATCCCTTCTTATCATTCCTCCTTTTCCTATAACTTGAGAAATGATATGCCTTCTTCTTGGAGGGATTTACTTGCATAGACTGTCTTCTTAGATACTTCTCCACATCATGGTTTCTAGTTCCACAAAAATCACATGGATAACTAGACCATTCACCAATGGGAAAAGTCTCCATTCATTCTCCTGTAGCATGCACATATTTCTCTGGAAATAAACTTCATATGTTACTTTTCTCTGGACTGGAAGGTAAGGCCAATTTCTTATGTATAACTTCTTCATCTAAGGTTCTTTTTGCTTCAACTACCCTCAAGCACTCTCCATATTTATGGGAATATGAAGAGTCTTATTTCTCAATCATGTTCTTGGAAGGAGATAGTGCAACAGAGACTATCTCATTCTCTGCTTGTCCAACTTTACTGATTGATGATGTCATCTCCAACTTTCTCTTTAGTTCATGAAAAATACTCATGTGGAAATTGTCATGACATAACAGTCGATCTTGTAACCTTTACTTATGTTCCTCAAGATCTTGTTACTGCAATCTTAACTTGAAATTCTCTCTCTGGATTTGCCAATTAATGTTCTTTTGTAGTCTCAGCTTCATGAGAAATTTACTCATCTTGTTTCCTTGAAAAGATCCGTCAAGATCTTCACCACATGAACTCTTAGATCTCATCACAACAACAACTTGCAACACACGCCAAAAACTAGCTTTGATACCAACCTGATCTGAAAATCCTTAGACACCACTTCTTGCTTATATATACACATTCAATATCTAGCTTGATCCAAAATAATTTACTGGTCGTATTAAGGTGGTTTGAGAATTCTGATGATGTGTTTTTTACCCAAAAACTCACAAACTGAAGATTAGGTTGTTTGATGATAATGAGATGACACAACATAAAATAAAAGAACTCAAATTACATGCTTTTGTTTCATCTTTAAGTTCCATTCATTCCAATGAAAATTATCTTCTCCATCTCAAGTATCAAAAACACATGTATAATGACTCACATATGTCAGTTTAATGGATTCTCTTAAATTCTCTTACTCAAAACAAGAAAATAACTTCACCATTGAAATCCTTGCGAAATTTTGAAATTTTTTGTTATAAAGTCAACAGATTTCCAAACTAGCTCAATTTTAGGCTCTTTGGCATGCAAAACAATGCATTAAATGCCCATTAATGACAAACTGAGCAAAAAAAATTATAAATGACCTCAAATCACAAAACATGCCTCATATTTGTGATCCTTGTGAAAAATCATGCAAAATTGATATAAAACACTTGAAAATTCGTCAAGGTACCATTTGACACGCTTTACAATGCAACACCAAAATTAAACTTGTACTTGCACATACTTCTATACAGTTCATATAGTCTCGTAATTCATGCACCTCGAACTCCGAGTAATCTCATACTCTTTTCCTAGGTATGTGTGTAAATGTTGGGATCTGTGCCCATTAAATAGGCCACGGTCCTAACCCACCATCCGAATTTAATGGCAACCAAATGCTAATTTAAGTGGAATCTTCACTAAATGTGGAGCATTGGTCTAGTGGTTAGAACCTTTCGCTATTATAGTGGAGGTTCGGGGTTTGATTCCCCATCTATGCAACCATATTTGTTGGAGTTTTAAAGTGGTGGTTATATATTTTAATATATGGTTGTATATATATTATATATAGTATATAGAAACTATATATTGTATATAACTTAACAACTCCCATCGAAATATAAGGTTAAGGCCCTCGTAGACTTAGGTATGGTCGTTTGATAAGATATGACCAGGGGTTGGGGCTAGTCCTGGCCCCCTTTTTCTCCCCATACGAAATTTATACCAACTTAAATATAAAATATGCCACATACATGTTAAGTTGTATTATGTGGTGTGATGGTTGTGGCGGGTATGTTAAGACTTTGGTCGCTATGGAGGTCATGGGGTTGTACCCTGTTGACTCCAAAAAATCTACACCATTAATCATATAGACCAATGGGAAACTACCACAAGGTATCTTTCCATTGTCTACCTAATTCCATGTGTCAACACAACATTAGACCAATCGGATGCCACTTGTCAACCTGTGATTGAACCACCTGTGTTGCCTAGTCATTTGTACAATCAGTCCACGTGGAACCTTGGGGTATGACCATGTCACATGTATATTCATGCCAAGTTTCATTTCTGGTGTCACTGTACATACATGACACATGTCCTTTTACCCCTTTGACTTTTGACTTTTGACTTTGACCTAGTTGACTTGAACTTTGACTTCCCATAACTTTTGCATATGAGCTTTGTTTGACTTGTCGTTTGTGTCATTGGAAAGCTGAAAACGAGCTCTATGCAGTGATGGTGTTTCTAGGATGATTTGAGACAGTCAAATTTTGAGCATGTATGGATCCCTTGGGGCCTCTATGAGTGTTATGGATCCTCCTTGACCTCTGTGAGCGTTCCTTAGATCCTCCTGGATCATCTTCCCGTGATTTTTCCTCTCTTTTCTTGCCTTCTACCACAAGATTTTGTGGGTCCATTTCCCAATTTGTGGGTCAGGTCAAGAAGTTTTCCAGATGGGGTAATCTGCCCATCTCTTCATTGATTCTCGAGGAAGACTTCCCAACTAGCAGCTTGACTGGTAATTAAATTCTTCGGGACAGGGGACTGTTCTACGTCTGAGAAATTTAAATCCAGTAGAGTATTGGCTTGGCAGGGGTCATCTCAACCATTACTGGTTCCCCTCACTATACTCTCTCATGCATCATAATGTGCATTGGCAACTCATTCAACAGTTGTGCAACAATTTCCATCTTATTTAATAACATAAATATTTACATTACCTTCTATAGCAAAAGTTCATCATTTCCAAAATCCACACATAACCAGTCTATCCATAGTCTTTTAGCAAAATATAATTATATTTATAGACTGGGGGAAACATGGGTATTACAAAGGTAGTTCGTGCATTAGTAAGTCTGAATGGCACCACCATGAAATCATAGTGTCCATACCTTGTCCTTTTTTATTTTTCAATAGGCAAGGTTTAAGCATGAAGTTCATTCCATTTTAGCATTTTACTTAAACCATAAACAATTTTGTTGCAGCAACCAAGATCACAAGAAGAAAGACCATGCACAAGTACATAAGAAGTATCATGGGAAACCCTTCTCAACAAGGGAAGAAAACCCAGCCAATCCTTTGTTATATTCTTCAAGAGAAAGACCTTCACCACTAAGAAAACCTAGCACACAAAAGGGTGCTTGCAAACCCCAGAATACTAGCGCCCAAGAGAGGTCTACACTTTTCCCAAGAAGATGTACTTGCTGAAATTTCCAAACTCACACAAAAGATATGATTCCTCAATCACTAGTACATATTATAAAAATTCTGACATTTTATTTGCTTCATTATGGACAAAATTGGTCATACTGTCGAAAAATAGAGGAAATTTAAAAAAAAAAATTCCATATTGCCCGATAACGTCGTTATTGCCATGTTGACGTCGCTCTTGCCACATTGTCATCTCTCTTGCTAGGTTGTTTTCTCTCTTGCCATGTTTTCCACATATTCATCTCTCTTGTCAGGTTGTCGTCTCTCTTGCCACGTTTTCCACATATTCATCTCTCTTGCCACGTTTGTGACATAGTCGTCTCTCTTGCCACGTTTGTGAAGATAATGGTCGCAATTGTGACGTTGTGGAAACTAGGTTTTCCCCCTCTAATGGTCACCTGGTATTTTGACCAAGTCAACTTTTATTTGGTCAATGATCGTCGGAATTGCGACGTTATAAAATCTATAAATATGTTGCATTTTATAAATGTTGCTACAAGTTTGCTATAATAACGACACTTCAAAAAAGGTTTGCAGGTCTTCTTAGCTAGAGTACAACTATTAAAAGACATTGTACTACGGCTCTTCTCGTTTCGTTTTAATTTTTGATCAGTCAAATTTTAAAGGAAACAACTATTAAAAGACATTGTACTAGGGCTAGAGTACATGATGGGCAACGATGACCTATGAATAGGGCCAACGTTGAAATTTTTTCAAAATTTTTCTGTATGACATCATACATCCTTGAGTCTTGAAACCATCCCATATTGTCAAGGCATCTGTCTAGTCTAACCATGTCAAATTTTGATGCATACAAGCACATATTGAAGAAATTTCAATGTTGGCCCCATTCACTGCTCACTATGCGAGGTCAGTGCATGGAATTTTTGGTGGT
>JZKD02S2185006.1:129618-144441 GCA_000966675.3 Picea glauca
CGGTGAAGGAGGAATAAGGGAGGCAGGGAGGTTTACGTGAGGGGCATTCGAAGGAGGATGGATTATGGGAGGATTGTGAGATTTGCAGGGAGCAGTAGAGTTCTGGCTGTGGCACTTTTGATCAGTTGAGGCACCGGGTTGCTGGAGGTTTTGGGCACGGGGGCCAAGATATCCATAGATATTCTGGAGCTAGGTAGTTTTCCTAGTTGGCAGGGAGGACAGTAGGTTTGGGCAGTTATTATTTGTTTGTGGCTGGGTTGGTCTGTGTATCAGGTAGCAGGAAGGCAACAACAAGGCAGCAAGGCAACATAAATTAGCATCAGAACCAGGTAATCTGTTAAACTATGTATTTATTTCATTCTGCCATGAAAACATTATTCATTGATAAATTTAAGTTACTGAAGTTGCTATTATGAAGATTGTTGTTATGTTATGAAGTTATTATCTCAGTTCATGAAATAAATTGCTTATGAAAGTAAATGATGTTTAGAAATCTTTGGCTGTTACATACACTATTATGTGTAAGTGTTTTAAATCGATGATGTTGATTATTGGTTGCAGATGTATGAATCGTGTGTCATTACCCTTGTATTGTAAATAACTCTAACTTCGGGACAAAGTTTCTTGAATGGTGGGTGTATGTAACAACCAAAATTGATTAATTTTATCATAGTTTTTAATTTAAATTCAATTAATTATTAAAATATATTAATGAGTCTTTATTATTTTATTATTAAAATGTGGGTGAAGTAATTAATGGGGGGATAAGGCTATTGGGGAATTAATGGGGGGATAAGGTTGTTGAGAATTAATGAGGGGGATTTGAGAGAGGAGGATAAGGAAGAAGGGGAGGACTTGGAAGAATGATCTTATTTCTGTTTGATGATTTCTGAATTTCTAAAAGAGAGAGGAGGAGGAGGAGGAGGAAATTTGAAGAATGGTTTTGGGGAGCTCTCATAGGGCACTGTTGTTGCTAGGATTCCTGGAGCTAGGGAGCCGGAGAGGTTGTTCCTAGTTGGCTGGGAGGTTAATATTCAGTCTGGGCAAGAACAAGAACAATAACAGGAACATGATCAGACAGAAAATGGACTAGATAAACCGACATGCAGATGGAGGTATGTATATGTTGTTGTTATCATTATTTTGTTGTTGTTGTTGTTGATATTATTATGTTATTATCATTATTATGTTGTTACTCTCTATTCCTGGTTTATTCCAAGTATAAAACAATCATGAGAGAAATTCTAAACTAAATTTTAGAAAACTTTTTAATTAGTTTGAATCCTGAAAATAATTAGGCTCTACAAAAGGTCCATCTTCATCCCACATCTCACAAAATATTTTCAACAATCCCATAAGTCCAAAGTTGAATCATCTTAATGCATGCCCACCTGCAACAACTCTAAAGATGAATTGCACAACTTCATGTCCACATGCAATAATCATAGGTATGTGATAGGCTTTTCCAAAGAAAAATGGAAGAAGAAAAAGAGACATGTATTTCTTGTTAATCCACCCTACAAGATACAATCTACAATCTCATATAGTCTACAAGATAGAGTCTACAGTCTACAATAAATGGTCTACACTCATACAATCTACAATATACAATCTATAGTCTCAGTGTGTATAGAGTTGTGGTAATGCGAAAAAAGTGGAATCAGAAAACAACATGGATTTGATGTGGTCATACTCTATTTCCTTCTCAATAGGTAGGCTTAGAGAAATAAGTTAGTGTGTGTTCGCGAAGTTATCGAAGTTGGGGTGCGACCATTGAGCCCACCTACTCAATATGGCCAACTATCAATGAGTATGAATTCCTCCCATGATTCTCAGAACTTATATACTACTCTATTCAATTAAATATTTATGTTATCATATAAGAGAGTAAGTGATTCTCATACATGTCAACTCAATAAATTGTATACAAATAAATACTTATTAAAATATAAAATAAACAGATATATATATANNNTTTTTTTTTTTTTTAATGTAAAAATAAAGTATATTGTGATTAATTTCATAGATAAAATCTATTAAATTAATAATAAATTTAGATATTTATATATGTATTTTTTTAATATAAAAACAAATAATTAATTTCATGAATAAACTCTATGAACTTAATATGAAGTTTGGATAAAATATAAAGTAAAAGTATGTGTTTCTTTAATATGTAAGTAAAATAATTTATCAAAAACAATGATAATAAGTGCAGAGTCAAAGACCTCATGAAGTATGAGACTAAACTGCTTCTATCTCAAGTAGCATGGGAGAAAACTAGAGGCTGCTCCAGCTACAGACCACCAGTGGAGCTTTACAGGGGGCGAGGTTTTGGGATACTTAGATACGAACATTATGTAGGAGCGAGCCCCCACTGCTGAAGCTGCAGATAAGAAATGCAGAGATAACAATTACAATGATGTAATATAATGATAAAACAGTATTGAAGAGTTTCCATTTTTCCTCTTCATAAAAAAAGAAAAAAAAAGGTGCAGAGTCGCTTTTACCTATAAAATCAATTAATTTCAATAAAAATTAATCATCATTTTCAACATCATCATAACAATCATTAAAAAAACATTAATATATTTTAAAGAGAAATATCCATCGACACTTGTTTTCAAAAAGAAGAAATTTGACTTACAGCTCCGCATAAAGCAGTTTTGCCGTGCACACAATGATCGTTATCCTCGGCCAAGATAGGTGGGAAATATTGCAATGCCGAGAAACATCCAGTGGTCAACAAATTGGCACCATACCATACCATCCATCCATCAGAATATGCATAGGACCTCCGATCCAACAACATAAATCAAAAGAAAGATCCATGATCATGATCATGACCACGACATATCATTAGACTTGTCCAGATTTGAATCCGAAATACAGACACCATTGCATCCAACAGGCACCCAAGTTCTGCTCCCGTGTGTAGTCAACCTCATCCCCCCAAAATATTAGTCCCTCCATTCGAGTAATGATCCTGGGTTGACTAATTCTGAGAAAGTTGAGTCGGATGTTCTGAAATTTAACGAAGGCTCAGATGATTCGGTAGGACTGTGGGAATCGAGTATAACAGAATTCAGCAGGATTTTCAGAGATTTAATGGAGTTTGACAAAATTTACTGGTATTGTTTCTGAGATTCGATGGAGACTGCGGGCCGTCAACAGAGAATGAAGCTCCAGAGGACGAAAGCGCAGAAGCACATAAACTACGATGAAGTTCGTTCTGCGCCGCAGTCTCCGGCGCGGAGACCTTCCACATCCGAAGAAGAGCACTTGTTTGCCAGAAGCCTGGGCAGTTTCAGAGTTCATGGAAACGATGGCAGGGAGGAACTGGACCGAATGTGCAGGGAATTAGGGCTTCCAGGGCTGGAGGCGCTGTCCATACCCGCCGCCGATTGGGAAGTCCGAAAGACTAAATCGAGAAGCAGCCCTTTGGAAATTGAAGGGCTTTCTCGGGATATTGAAGGGCAGTCGCACAACTTTAGGTCATCTTCGCCCCCGGAACGCTCCAGCCCCAAAGGAAACGAGTCGGCCGCGGTGTCTTCGTCTTTGCTCTCAGAGGTTCCGTCTGTGTCGGCACCCGATACTTCTGGAGAGAGCGTGGGCAGGGGTTTTGAAAGAAGCGGGTTGGAGGGTGGCCGCAAGCTCGTGGTTTCAGTTCGCACAAGAGGAGACTGTTGCAGGATTAAACCCCTCTCTGATGCCGCGGCTTCTTCGGTCCGTGTCGAGTCGTGTATCCTGGCTCCGCCGCCGTCCATGTCTTTGAAGGTTTCGAATGACAAGGGTGCTTCGACTTGGGATATTTTGAAGTCTTTGGCTCCCGAGGAGGATGGCGCTAACCCGCCTTCAAATGACAGGGTTTGGACGCCAAATTCGCAGGACAGTGATGATAGCAGTGACAGTGATGACGAATTTGAGGAGGAAAAGCAAGAGGAGGATGATAGGGGTGCAGAGGTCGATCCTAGCAGATCGTGGGCATTTTCGTCGAGCTCAAGCGGAGGTGAGTCATTCACCTCGTCAATGGAGAAGGCGGTGTATAGTGTTTCCAAGGAAGCGAAGTTCAAGGTCCGGTTCAATTCTTGGATTAAGGGGCAGATGCTTGGGCGCGGATCATTTGGAACTGTTTACGAGGGAATTAGCGAGTATGTTTCGTAACCATCTTTGTTTTAACACAAAAGACAAATAACTTTGTGTCAATTTGCATAAGGATCAATAGCACCTTGCTTTTTTTCAAAATAATGAATTTAGAGTTTTCTTCTTAGCATTGCCAGTCAAATGATTACCCAGCCAAAGTTAGTTGCACATCTCACTGTGCATAATGTATTTAACTTTGCACATCTCACTGTGCATAATGTATTTATCACTTCGTGCCACTATCGGCATAATTGTGCTGATTTAACAGTAAGTATCAAAGCATTTTAGAGAAGAGAAATAAGAAACAATTGCCTTGTTAATTACCGTCTGTTGATTCATAAAGAGTAGTGAATGTTGTAATATATATAAGAAATAATTATATAGACAACAAAATGAAATGAGATGCCAACAGGTCTTGGTTAGATGGTAATGCGGGGATGTTGGATAACCCCATCAAGTTTCAAATTCCCCTAGATAAATGTTTTGCTCCTCATGGGCCGTCTTGCCTGTGCATGCAGTCATTTCAAGCGGTTGGGTCAGGCACAAGTCCTGGGCGAGATTGGTGGACAATATACCCCCATCCGCGACTTCTTAGCCAAAGGAAACTTCCTTGAGTGTTCTAAGCCAGCTACACTGCATTGTAATATTCCCAGATCGGGGAAGGGCATGCTTGCTGCACAGGAATAATAGGAAGCAGCTTGTGAAGAAAAAAGAAAAGAAATGAGATGCCAATCCAGGCTCACTCAACAGAAGAGACATCACAACCGTGAGTGCACATTACCAGCCATTGGTGTGCAAATTGTCAGAAGTGTATTATCCATTCAAGGAACTTGAGGCTGCCAGGTAGCTCTCAAACACTGAAAGATGGCGATTGGTGATGGAGTTGTTTTCTACAGTAAAATGTAGTGTTAAATTACTTACAGGTTTGAGATTACCATTTATCAAAATTGTGTGTGTGTCAGTCTAGGAATGTTGGCCGACCTTTGAAATTCACTATTATATTCCCATCAACTAAAATTTACAACAGAAGTATGTAATGAGAAAAACGTATGGAAACTGTCGACTCAAATACAAGGTTTGGGAAACAGTTCTCTATATCATACAAGAAAAATCAGTTCTAGTGTTGTGAACCTTTCCTCATCTCTATCTAAACTCTAGAATATCTTGGTGATGGAGTTGTTTTCTACAGTAAAAAGTAGTGTTAAATTACTTACAGGTTCAAGATTACCAGTTATAAAAATTGTGCGTGTATAGAGTCTAGGAATGTTGACCGACCTTTGAAATTCACTATTATTTTCCCATCAACTTAAATTTACAACAGAAGTATGTAATGAGAAAAATGCATGGAAACTGTCGACTCAAACACAAGGTTTGGAAAACAGTTCTCTATAGCATAAAAGCAAAATCAGTTTTAGTGTTGTGAACCTTTCCTCATCTCTATCTGAACTCTAGAAAATCATGTGCGGGCCTAAAGAGAGCATACACCTAATTAAACTTCCAGCTAAACTGCTAACTAGCTGGCCGAAAAGGATCTGTTCCATCTTATTTGATGCACTTTAGCCATTTGCATAATTCTCCAGATGAGGATCTAAGAATCCATCCAACTGGCACCTTTTGCTGAATTTGCTCTATGTGTCCTCTCCTTGTCCTTGTCAAACCAAGAACAAAATCCATAGATATATTCTCCCATGGTGCCCTCGGTATTGGCCATGGAATATACAATCCCGCATTCTGATTCTTGCTTTTAACCACTGGACAAATTCTGCATCTTGCAACAAATCTACCAACTTCTTTCCTCAAGCCGGGCCAATAATATCTCTCTTCTAGTGAACTTTGGGTCTTATCTCTTCCAAAATCTCCTGCCACCAAACTTCCACCGTGCAGTTTTCTAATCAACTTTTCATGCAATGAAGTTTCAGGAATACACAATTGTCTTCTGCTGAAGTTGAACAGATAACCACCATGGAGAAAATAATCCAACTCCACGCTCCTATCTTGTGCCATTGGATTTCTGCACCTGGGTCATCTCCGCAATCTGTGCGCAATCTTACTACAACTCTTTCACCTGCTCGAATCCAACTATTTACTGCACATCATAGTCAGCATTGATGTCGTCCTACTTAATGCATGGACAACGCTATTCTCCTTGCCTAATGTGTGCTTCATAACAAAAGTATAACTCTGCAGGAACTTAACCTATTTCGCATGCCTTTGGTTTAACTTCCCTTGGCTATCTATAAACTTCAATGCTTGATGATCAGCATACAAAACAAAGAATAAGAAAAATAATTGTTCAAGGGGGACATCTAGTTTGAGGAGGTGACATTTGGATCTTTTGACCTTTTCAAAGGCTGATTTGGTGGAGCGTCCCTTTTCCAAGGGCATCTAGACATTTCTAATTAATATTTTTTTCTACCTAGGGTTGCAAGGAGAGCCTATAAAAAGAGCCCCCTTGCTCACCTGCAACTTGTGTTTTGATTGTGGAGAAATCCCTAGACCTTTGGGCTGTAGTTGAAGATATCTTGTGCAGGTTTGGAGTTTATTTGAGGAGGTATTCAGGGCTGTCATCATCATTTGCAAGGCTGTTATTGTATCTTGTTCTCCTCTCTCTTATGCTGGGAATATTGCTGCTATCACAGGGTTTATGTTCATCATTCAGTGGTCTGAAAAGAGACTCTACTGTCCTTTTCAAGATCATAATTTCAGGTCTGATTTATGCTTATGTACCTGGGCTGTTCTCTTTAATAAAAGGCTGTCGTTTACTTCATTTTCAGATTCTGATTTTATGTGAAGAGGAAAGAATGCAATAAGTGTACTAGTGTATCTTTATGAGCTTGGTATGTTGGCTGGAATATGATTTTGCAGTGCTGTTATGATTGGGAATGATTGCTGTTTTAAGCATCTTCTTGGGTTTAATATTGTCGATCATTAAGTCTTTCAAGCTTTAAAGTGTTTTGACTTCATTTTGCTGAAGGATAGGCACTAATCTACTTGAATTCACCACAATAATATTAATTGTACATCATAGCTTTTTCGATTGCTAAATCTGGTTTTTTGAAGAAGAATAATGGGGAATTTAGCAATCTCTCACATAGGGAAATACCCCTTGTGCTGGAGGAGAGCTGGCTAAAGTGAAGGGAAATCCTATTGAGTTGACATTGGGTAGGGTTTCTAAGAAATGCCCTAGGATTGAAATCTTGCTTGGACTTGAATACTTTACAGGTGCAGATTTAGAAGGTAACACCGACTATTATTGTTGTAGCACTAGAAGGAGCTTTATTCTAATGTGGATCAAAAGGATCTCATTGCAGATGCTATCTACAACAGATTCTTTTGAGCACTGCTTCCATCCTAATACATGTACAGTAAGGAAATGTTTGTTCAGATCTATGCTGCAAGTGTAGTATACATTACCCTTCTCTTTTATTCTCATTCAACTTCCTTTATTTTCACCCCTTATTTTTCCTGTTATCTTTAAAACTTATGTTCTAAACATTGCCCTTTCACTTTTCATTTAATTTTATTTTGTTACCCATCCTCTTTATTTTCTTTTCCACCTTATTACTCAACCTTTTATTTTTTATTTTTTTGTAAATTATCCCTTCTGCAATTTTCGTTACTGTAAAATAAAATAGTTACATAGAGATTGTGGCTGGTCGGCTGCTTGGGAAACCCAACCAGTCACAATATAGCAGTTGGAGAGTTCCAGAACAGTTCAAAAGTTCAAAAAGCATAAGTGTAGACCCTTTACAAAATAAGATTTGCTGTAGACTGTCACTGCTATTGCACCATTGACCCCTAGAACTATTGCTACTATCATAAGTGCTGAGGCACCATTTGAGGTGGCAAAACCAAAACCAAAACCAAAACCAGAACATAAAAAACTAAGGACTTTTAAGAGGGCGAACCAGGGGGAGCTCCAGCAGCTGCATTTGCGTGGCCATGGTTCGGTCCAGCTTCATCGGAGTTGGAGTTGAGCAAGCAGTCCATCTTCCTGCCAAGGCTGAGAATCTTCATCTGCATTTCATCCAATTGGAGGAAGATTTCCTCGTGGGCTTCATTCCGCTCTACTAGGACCTTCCCCATCATTATCTTTAAGAGCCAGTACAGGTCGACCGTCTTGGTGTAAAGGGTGGCGTGTTCCCTGTATGAGCCAGGATCTGGTATCCATTGACCAATTTCCTTGTCTACTGCTGCATGGTTGGCGAAGCGACGAAGCACCCTAGTGTCGGCTTCTGCAAGATCTAGTTCAACTCGAATGTGATGTGGAGTGTTGGCTTCGTAGGCCTCAGCAATGGGTGCAACAATGGAGTGTGTATGGCATTCTACGACTCCCCCTCTGTGACTTCTTCCTCGCTGCCTGTGACCACCACGAGGCATGACTGCAGGGGGCCGAGACCAAGGTAAGATATGAGAAGAGGGGTCTAAATGCAGGCGGTGACTGAGATTGCAGAGATAAGGGATGCAGGCACATGTGAGAGTTCCGGCGAGGGAAACAAAGAGCAGAGAGAACGACAATAGGGTAGACCCAATGCAACCAGGCATAATAAAACCTCCCAAATCTGAACTCGTCCATGGTTAATGCCGAGTGTGCAGACTTGCAGTGAGAATGAGTAGCAGTAATGGTGTCAGACGACACCATTATTGCACTGGATGGATACAACATTATAACATGATGCGAAGGAATGAACCTCGAACCGAATGCTTGCTGGTATAAATGCTTGGCGGTCATGCTAACCGGTGGGTGATGTGCTGTCCTCCGTCCAGGTCTGCTTGCGTACGATGCTGCCAAGAGGATGGGATGGGTGGGATGGCTCCCCATCGCGTACTCTCCTCCCTAACACCCGATCTGGGTACTCAACCTTTTAATTTAGGTTGACATAATAAGCCTTTATTTTTTCGTAAGTTGAACGCATTGTTTAAACAGATTTCTGATCTTTAGCCGACCCTTTAACCCTCATATTCACGCTTTTACCCATGAAACTTATAAATCGAAGCTGATCTTTCCATTTTTTTCGTTGTACTTGTTCCTACACATATTTTGATATCTTTAACTGTACCGTATCGACATACTCGTTTATTCCTGTTTCCATGATGATGGGTTACACCTGAAGGCTGAAACATCAGAATTCATAATTACACACCGTTTCTTACTTAAAATCTATTCACATTATACTATATAGTTTACTTGTGAAGTGCACCTGATAAATATAAAATATAGTCTATATTATTACAAGGAAGGTTGCTTAAATATATAGCAATACCCAGCTAATGTACCAAATAAATGTCAAACACAACCTTTGTTATTAGAATGACAATAGTTTAGATGGGAGCTTGGACAGTAATTTTTGCGCATTGCAGTCATCCCTCAATTTTCATAAGATCTTAATTCAAAAGTTGCATGGACTCTTTATTGTGCTAAGATATGTCTTTATATGAAGTTGGTTTTTCATGTTAGCATTTCAAACCTCTGTAAGAAGAATTTTGGCTTGGGATGTTGTTTTTTGACAAATATGGAGTCTCTTTATTCTTTGTAAGACTAGTTTCTCCATTTATTTTCTCCATATTTTAATATTAACTCACCATATTGTTTTTCAGTGGTGGATTCTTCTTTGCAGTTAAGGAGGTTTCTCTAGTAGAGCAAGGTCTTGGTGCAAAACAGTCCATTTCTCAGCTAGAACAGGTAAGGCACAGCTATGTAGTTGATCACAACAAAAGAAGCCAATGCTAATATTAATTTCCTAAATGATTCAACAGAGGAAGCTTGTTGTGATTATGTTTGTCATGGTATCCTTTAGTCATGTACTATGGCATGAATTTTCAATTTTGTGTTTCATGTTGATTACAAAGATATACATGACCATGGAGTCTTACAAAAACATATTACTTCTATAAGCTCTTTGGTTTGAAATCTGCTCCCCAATCAAACTCTCCATTAAATTGCTGTTCAGTAACTAAGTTTTCACTTAAAATGAAGAGTCAAACTTAAATTATTTTGGTGCATCAAAATCTGACAGTTTTGAGGTGATTTGCAGGAGATTGCTCTTCTAAGTCAATTTGAACATGAAAACATTGTTCAGTATCTTGGCACCGACCAGGTAAATTTCTCATTTCATTTTCATAGCTTGCTTCCATTACTGTCATACTAGAAAGGTCTAGTCAAGTGGTAAATATCTATTGACACATGGAAGGCAAGAAACAGAAATCGTGAATTTGTAGTTATAGCCAACTTTTTCCTTATCCACTTTTATATAATTTAGGCAGCATGAGTTTTTTCTCAGTGGAAGTTTCCAGTAGTAAGGCTATTTGAGTTACAAATACAATATACTCTGAAGGCTGTTTATACTTCATGCTAATCAAAAAAGTTCCTAGGATTATCTCACAATGCCTTTTTGGGTTGTGCTTGATGATCTGCTTTGTCTATCATAAAATTCAAGGTTTAAGATGCTTTAAGTATTCCAGGCAGAGGGGATCTTAGATAAGTATTCATATGTATACATCATTGTGTTTTATGCAGGAATCCGACAAATTATACATTTTCCTTGAGCTGGTAACACAAGGTTCACTAGCATCACTTTACCAAAAATACCACTTAATTGATTCTCAAGTTCGTGCATATACAAGACAAATACTAACTGGACTAAAGTACCTTCATGATAGAAATGTTATGCACAGGTGATATACAGTTTTCAAGTTTTGGCTTCTTAATATACTTGTTCTAAAACTGCATGCATTCTAAAAGAGTTAAAAACATATTATCTTTATATAAGTTTTACACTAATGCCATGATTGAGCTATTTAACCTTGTTCTGTATCTGAATAAATTGGATTATGACCTTGTATCCTGAAGAGACATTAAGTGCGCTAATATATTGGTGGATGCACAAGGCTTAATCAAACTAGCAGATTTTGGGTTGGCCAAAGAGGTAAGCCTTGCTTGTTGTAAATAAATTTACCAGTTTTATCATATGGTGTATTTGCCGATATTGGCTCTTGACTTTTATATCAATGGCTTTTCCTGTTCTTGGAATTTACAGACATCCAAGTTGAATGAATTAAAGTCGTGCAAAGGAAGTGCATATTGGATGGCTCCTGAGGTTAGCATTTTCAGAAGCTATTTTATTTCTTGGATTTTCTGCCTCTACAGTTGCCGTATATAATGTGCTGTGTATATTAGCATTGTTTGAAGTGAGTTATCCACATCCTTATATGGATTTTTATTTTTGTTCCTTTAAACCAATAAACCACGTGTCATGAGGTAAAGTGCCAGGCATTTGAGTTTGTTGCTATTTATCCCCAAGTGAAGTGGTCCTCCTATCAGAAGCATCCATCATTTACAAGCCTAAGCTGCTATAGAACTTGCTTTCATTTGATTTGAGCTGGCAAAGTGCGAGGCTGAAATGTAACTCCCTGCTTATTAGCCTCTAGTCATCCATGTCCTCACTGTGACTTCGGAGGTATGAACTGCCCACTTACGAATTTTGATTCTCAGGGTTGATCCATTTATGATTCACTCTTAAGCGTGGGCTGTGAGATGTTGTAACTACATCTGACATGACAAAAAATGGAACCACACCCCTAGCTCCAGAATACAACAATTCCATCATAAAATAGGACTAAATGCAATTGAAAGAGATAATAGGATTACAGTTTTATCTCTAAATATAATTGCATAACTCCAAATTTAATAGCACTAGCTGGAATGATTGATTGAATGATCCATATAGGATTTATGGATTAATATTTATGGATCCATAGAGGGCGAATTGGACAACTAGCAGCGTAGGAAAACGTCCAGAGGGCAAATTGGATGACCAACAGTGAAGAAAAACGTTGTATATGGCTTGTCGGAAAATAATAAATGCCCAAACAGTGCTAAGATGCTGAGTATGTCTGTATATGGCCTATGGGAAAAGGAAAAACGCCCGGCAATGTTGGAAATGTAATGTATGACCTGTGGACAAAGTGTAGACACCAGCCAATAGTAAATCCGACTCTAGGAGTGAGAGAAAATTCCCCAATAGTTCTTAAAACTAAATTAGGAACTTCCAAGTAAATAACAACAGCTCTGGAAGGAGAGCCGTCGATTTCCAACTTCAAAATGGATGTACGGGCGTGGTTAAAGAGCTGTTGGACTGGCTAACTGGCCCATGGGGACCGTATCCATGGAAAATGAACTCAAATCATAACTGGCACGGATTTTTCTTTACTAAAACAATACACAGACAACCATTAAATTACAGTGCACACCATTTACTATTAAATTTCTTTGCACACCATTTCCACTCATAGACAATGAAAGCGACATAACAATAAAACCACACATAAACTCAGAATTTACCCTGGAAATCCAAATGGGAAAACCAACATTCAATTGGCTTCAGCCAGGCTTTTTATTATGCAGCAATGGTCAAGTTACAGGCTCTATGGTTCATCTCTATGCTCCTCAGTGAATTCTAGGAAGTCTCCTAATTCATTTACAGCCAAAGAACCCCTCTCTCATTGTGGGGAAACATGATATAGGAGACTGGGTTGACTGAGAAGATAGCTGGTAGATCAGGCGTCCCCAATGCTTCAGCTTCTCCCCAGTCCGTTTCTCCTCCTTATCTTTGTTTGTTTGTCTTTTCTCCCAGGGGGGAAAGGTTTCATGAAAGTCCCATAATTTCTTAATACATTATTTCTTTATATGCAACAATATACTGCCTCACTTCACATCTCATGTTTGACTTAAGACTACATTGAATACAAAGGTAGATATCAATCATGATGGCATGGGGCCTTTCGCGCCAACAAGTTGATCTTCTTCATTGCCCATAGACTTAAACATTTCCCGTGCTGATCATCCTAAAACCTGTGCCGATAGCCAATTGTTCTTGTTCAGATTTGATTAGGATCAAAATCTCTGCCTTAACTCTGTACTTGGAGGTTCCAGATTTGTCTTTCTGCTAGATAGTGTATGGATGAATTCCTATCACGTTATGTTGGAATGAAGGTATTAGTAAACTGTAGTTTGTATTGAGAGTCAAGACCATGTAGAAGCTTCATTTCTGTCGGTTCTGACTTGTTTACTTTAATGGAGACATGTGATTTTCTTTGAACTGTGGAAAATTTTGTAGATAATATATGCTTATTGTGTCATAAGTTGTAGTGAGTATGATGGTGAAACTTGGAAAGGAGAGTTATAACCATTTAAAGTTCTTCTAGATTTTTGGACAAAAGTCTGTAATTTAAATTTTATGTATTTGGCCTAATCCTTCATTTTCTTTCTACTATCATTTGAAGACATTTTGTATAAATATTTGTAGAGAAACTGGTATGTTCAAAAAGTATTGGCCTGAGGTATGCATTGGCAGGTTCTTATTGCAATAAAGGTCTTCTGTTGCTATATATTTAAAATCAGCCTGTAGTCTTATCTCATTGAAGATATCATAAGATTACTGTGTAAGGCATTGTTGTACAAGCTTATAGTTTAAGGAATATTGTTCTTTTCACTATACATGGATTTTCATTGGCAACACATTATTGTTTTCTAGCTCAGTGGGCTAGATTGAGTTCTTTGAGCTTCATGCAGAAGGTCTTAGGGTTGATCTACTGGTCTGCCTGCCTCACTTGATGTTCCTGCCGGGTCAGTTGCTGTAATCAACACCGATGGGTTTACACTGGGTACCATCCTTTAAAATGTGGGGAAGTGCCTGGGAGTTTTCCCATGAGGTTTTCCTTGGAAAAAACACATTGTTTTTTATTTACTGCATGACCATATTCGTTTACTCTAACGTGTATGAAGTGGGCAGGTCCCTTTGTTGATATTTTTCTTTGAGGGATGTGATTCTTTGTTGTTACAAGAGATTGCAGGCAATGTTCTTGATGACCATAATTCTGGTTATGCATTAGATGATGGCCTATTCTATGAGTCTCATTTGTATCATGTTGGTTTTCATCATTGCCTTAGTAAAAAATGCATGGATAATGTATTGATGCTCCCTATTCAAGTGAAGGTTGCACAGCACATGCATTGCTGATGTCTTGGTGCTGTCTTTGAAGGTTACTGGGTGGTAATGCATCTTGTTGTTATCTATTTGTCGGTTAATTGGTTTCATGTCTATTGTATGAATGCAGATGTTTGATATGAGGACAATATCATTTACTAGTATGTTTGAAGTTATCCCAATTACACTTGTAGCAAATTGGCTGGACCGTTGGTGACTTGGACTCCTTTATAATAAGAAATGTTTTAAAAAGTTTCAAACCAACAGTAGTCTTGCATCCAATAGAAAGACTTCAAATAAAATCACAAACATTAGAAGATCAACATTTCGAGTTAGTCTTCATAAATGACATCCAAAAGCTTTGAGGATCCATGTTTATAATAGCTTTCACATAGTTGATCGCACTTTGTAATTACAGTCTTTGTGCTATTGACCAAGGGAAACATCCATTGAGCCTTTTTGTTCATCAACCTGTTCATGGAATCCTTTAGTGTTTGTTGGTCTTTTTTAATTTTTGTGTACTATGAGGCAGTAAGTTGTAATCATTTAGGGAAGAACCTATCAACACAATGCATATTTGATTCCTCATATGCACTTATTTCTACAAAATGCAAGCACGCAGCCACCCAAGAATGTGTATAAAGTTATAAACAATATATATATATATATATATATATATATATATATATATATA
>JZKD02S2185006.1:145311-176082 GCA_000966675.3 Picea glauca
TGTGTGTGTGTGTGTGTGTGTGTGTGTGTGTGTGTGTGTATCTTACCTACTAGCCATATTTGCCTCCAATCAAGCTGGTTGGAATGGCAACTCAAAGAAACTGTATCTTGCTGCACATTGTAAAGGCAGCCCTCGGTGGTCTCACCATCTCATTTTGCTATTCCATGACTTGTCAAGTTCAACAATATCATATTTGCAGAGTTTGATTACTACCTTGTAGAAGACAATCGTTTCAATAAACAATTGTGAAAATAGTAAAACTAAACACGCCAGACAATTTCAAACTGTAGAAGGTTACAAAATTCAAGAGTCTAAACATCATAGATGTAGGCCTGTTACTTTTGGAATCATGGCATAAAATAAGTCTTCTTGTTCAAGGGAACCTCACAGGCATTAGCCTTTAGCCATGGTTATCAACACAAAGGCACGGAATCTATTAGTCACACTCGGTCCTATTCTTTATATTTTATTTCTCCTCCTCTATCCATCCCTTCAAACTATGGGTTAGCATTCTAGCACATCATAATGCAGATATGCTGGAGCACTGAGGCAGATCCATTGATGAAGTACAAAGCAATATTTCTATAATAAGATCAAGAGGCACTTTTTGTCCTTAAAAGGATACCCATTCTACCACCAGATGGATGGAAGTTACTCACAGTGTACCTCACGTGATAATCTATTGATGCTTTCCTAAAAAGATACTTCCAGTGAGAGCCTGCTTATACCTCCTAATGACTTGAATGTTCTCTATAGGACACAAAAGGCTATTTCAGTAGCCTTAGGTACAAGAAGAAAGTGTATTTTCATCTCAGGTGCACTTTCCATAGCCGTCAGTCATATATTGGATTCTTAATAGGATTATAAAATGCTAATGCATTCTAAAATGTGCATTCTTGGCATTCACATCTCCAATTAGTCTAGGATGTTGTATTCTACAATATTATTTTAGTGGAAGCAAAGAGTAAGAACTTAGAAGTGAACAAAATCATATTTATATTCAGGACAAGTGAATAAAAATATTACTAATGCATCTATCATATATGTTATCCATTCTTGCAGACAAGTACAGGATATGTCTTGGACAGATTTCCATGTTTTGCCACTCCAAAATCGAAAATACAAATTGAATACGAAAACATTGAAGAAATCAACATCAATGACAATTTCAACAACTAGACAACTGAATAGATGTTATTAGACTTGACCTGTGCCACACAACCACCCATCAACTAGAGCTCCTTTCTTTAAGAGAATTTATTTATTTTCTGAAGAAAGATTCGCAGAAAATCCACCGAATACTTCCCTATGATCCATGGATGGTAAGCAGGGTAAACCACAGCCCCAAGGAGCATGAGAGTTGAATCCGTGACCACCCCGACTTCGGGGGAGAGTACGAATGTCTGGCATCAAGACCAATTGAGCTAGCCCTTGGGGCTAAGAGTATTTTACTTTATCCATGTACCTGCATGCTGATTCATGGCTTCATGTTTGAAGGAATCTATCAAAATATTCTTGGTTCTTGCTGCCTAGAAAGTATTTGATGTGGGAAGAGTTAGATATTAGGCTGCAGGAAAGGTCTATTTTCTATCTACTTGAACATCGTTTTGCTAGTTTACAAGGAATAATATTGAAAACCACATAAAAATGCACAAAGCCTCATGCATAAAAGTCCATTTTGGTAGGTTGTGTAGGATTATTTTGACAAGTAACTCCGTTTCTCCAGATTTTGTTTTGACAAGTAACTCTGCTTTTCCAGATTTTATTTTGATAAGTAACTCTGCTTCTTCATGGAATCTGATTTATAGTTACTATCATACTTTATATGGGCCCAAGGTGTTAGCTCAACTGGTTGTTGCCAATGCTGCTGGGCATTTGGTTAATTCCATGCCAATGGATGCCTGATTCAATTCCCCCTGGGTGAGATGCACTAGTCTATGCCGACAAGTTTACTAAGGATGCCATCATGAATGTGGGGAAGAATCCCTTGAGTTTCCCCACAAGGTTTTCCTTGGATATATAAATATATATATAATTTTTAAAAGTTGTATCCTAATTTTATGTATGGATCATAATTTATTTAATGTATCTATCTGTTCCCATATATGTATTCATACCATAGTAACTTCTTTCTAGATGGTGTCACTTGTGTTTTCCATTCATATATATATATATATATATATATATATTCTCATCAGTCCTGTCCAATAGTATTGTATACAAATTTATATGAAAAAATAACGTACCCTTATCTGTTCTCCTATATGTATTTGTATCCTAGTAACTTATTTCAAGATGACGTTTTCCATTGCTGACACTATCAGCTGCTTCAATCCCAACTACTACAGCTGTTTCTTCTACTTCTCTTTTTTGAAAAATACATCATATATTTGCAGAAAAATATTTACAAAAATCTGTACAAAGGATGGAAGGGCATATACAATGAGTATCATAACCTCTTTCTTAGAGCAATTAAAGCTGAAATAAAATCAGAGCATGCTGCAGGATCCAACGATTGAGCATCTTTGATCAGCAGCACACCTTCGCCAAGAGCTGATGGTGTACCTCATTTTTCCACAGAGAAAAAAAAGTAGACAGAGTGCCGACCTCACAATAAAAAACAGCCTTGCATCTTTCCAAAGAAGAACAATGCTGAGATCCTCAGGCAATGCCAAATTATTGTAAATGTAGGATGGACTTGTGAATCTCCAAACACAGCAGAGCACCAGCAGATCTTGCCCTGGAACAACACTGAAAACTGATCCTCAACGTACTTACAACATTGTTTGGAAAACATACACTCCCAAAAAGTATGCTTCAGTCTTTGAGTGGTGGCAAACTGGACAAAGGCCATCAGAGAGTCCACTCTTGGTCAACCTGGCCTTGGACGGAAGCCCTGATATATAACCAACCAAGCAAAAGCTCTCAGCTTATAGGAAAGCAAAATTGACCAAACATGGTGAAGTCTACGAACCCATTTGTCCTCTAGGTCTATGGAGAGTCAACGTGCATTAAAGATCGAGGATAATGGGTGTCTCTGATGAAGCATGGAATATAGTCGTCGGGAGTCATACTATGGAAATGGACGGTCAAAGCACCAACCCCAATCCTTCCAAAACGACCTAGGCATCCTAGTATTCATTTTAAACAAATTTGACTATAGAATAAGACCTTTCAATTCTATAATTGAGAGATGGTTAGGGAAAGAAGGCCACACTCTTGAGTAAGAACACAACGCTCCTTCCAAGGATGATATGTAGAATCCTACAAATCGCCCAGAAGAAGATGCCCTTTCCATTTAGATAACAAGCCAGAAATCGAGACAACTCTGCAACACAAGAACCCTACTCTTGCTAACTATGGGCCAACAAGCTAAATCCCAGCCCGCCTGGCTACCCTCCCAGTATTAGTGAACCAAAATTGGAACAACTCTCCATGTCCAAATGCTCTTGAAGATGAGAGAGCTATATATATTCTCCAGGATATCCTTTTCTAATCACAAAGCCTTTACTGACCTTGATTATGGGTGGAGTGTCCACTTGAAATGTTGGACGTTTCAAAAACATTTACACAGTTTATTTCCAAAAATTCTCTAACAATGATGAGAGAGCTTGTCACCTGAAAAAGGTGGGGCGATGAGATAATATCACATAACCCAAAAACCCCTCGAGCTCTATCAGTATGTCGCGTTGTGATCACTCGATGCCAAAACAAGACCTTTCCAAGGTGTTGGACCCTCAATGCAACACACTACTCATTTGGTTGCAAGAATGCTACCTTGAGTGACAACATCAATCAAACCAAGGCTCCCCTCATCCTTGGGCATGGTACACACATCCCAAGGAACCAATGGGAGACCTTAGTTCCCACCATACCTCAACCACAGATACAGTCTCAAAATTTGCTCAAGTTTTCGAAATCGGGCCTTACTATGGAACTGGCAAGATACATAATATACATGAGAAGCGTGTAGAATCCGGCTAACAACAATCAACTTTCCCACAAAGGGGAGGTTTTAATGGTGCCAAAAAATGGAGCTTGCTTTGAAGCTTTTGAAGAGATCACTCCCACATAGATACTAAAGACAAACCAACTCCAAAAGGAATACCCAAATAGTAGACAATGACCCTAAGGTGAATATAGGACCAAGTTGTAGGGATTGAGTCTAGTGGAGAATCCAACCCTACTAACCAAAAATTGGTTTTATAGCACTGACCCTAACACCTGAAGTAGAGAAAAAAGTGTAAAAACAGGCAAGGGCATCTAAGGTGTTTTCTTCCAGTTTCCTTTTCGAGTTTCTCAATCAAGCGCTAGTCAAGCTTATTCCAAAGAATGCAGTTCAGGATTCCATTCGGGGTGGTGGCCTATCACATTGCTTACTATTGCTTATAAGATCATGGCCAAGGCTTTGGCTTTGAGGATATGCTTCGTTGTTGTTTCTTCTACTTGATAGTGTTATGTTTATAAAAGTCTACAACAATTACAGGGTTTAGAGCCCCCCCTTTTTTCAATGGCCCACATGAAATATCCAATGGAAGAAGTAGAGTCTTTAAAAAAGATGTCCTTAGTCTATAAAATGAAGACTCAAGACAGATTGTCTTCCCTAGAAGATAAGTTAATTGCGACTATTAAGGAACATCAAAACTTCATCAATGAAGAATGAAAACAATCTTCTATCAATCTACATAGATTACCATTCTATAATTTTCCATTTCTGAACTCAAAGCTTCCTTTGTTGTCAACACAATTAAGAAGCAAGGGGCGATAGTTGCTCTTCAAGTAGAGTTGGTTGTTAATAAGGAGGAACAAAATTATTTGACAACTAAAAAGGGATCTAAGCCACAACATTTTGTGTCCAAGTGGTTAAAGGCGCTAAAAACTCCAAACCAACCTCCTTATTGGATACAACAATTCAAGTAAGAGCTAATGAATAGAGGAAAAAACAATTTAAAGATCTCAATCTTTGAGTTAGATGAACAATTGGACATGGTGATGTCGTTTAAACAACGGTCAAATTTCTCCAATGTGATTTGGGTCTAGTAGGTATTTCTTAGTAGAGATTGGTTCAATCGAGATGACTCACTGATCATCCACTTTTTCATAGCACGAGAGGTTAAAGGCTTTAAGATCAAAGAAAAGTTGTTCATTTAACCTGATTTTTCTTTTTGGTTGATTTTTGGCATATTTGGGTAATAAAGTTTGTTGGGATGAATGTCTAACTAGACTCCAACATGAAGAACTTAGGCAGAGTAGAGATAAGGTAGTTGAGGCAAGAAAACATGGGACATGGGCTATAATTCGAAATGATTGGGCATTGATTAGAGACTCGCCTTGGTCCATTCCATCCACCTCCTCTTGACGCCATAATGCAGAGCCTTGGCATTCAAATTGTAGTATGAAATTGTGGTGGTATGCTCTTTTTCTCCTGAGCTTTATCTGATGATATGGTTCATGGTGTTGACCTCATATTGCTCATGTAGACTCATTAAACCAAAGAGAAACTACTATCTAACTCCATAGGCTATTGTTGGATTTCAGTGCATAGACTAGAGATCTGTCATTGACTCAAAGGTTCATAAGAAGTTGCTTTCTTATTTCAGGAACAATTGTCCCTTTCCAATGTGTTTTCTAGGTATTTGTAATTTCTAAGAGAGGAAAGCCTCTCTAAAGAAGCTCTTCATTTTGGTGTTTTACTCCCCCTTGCCTATTCTCCACATACTATTTCTATGGATAACAACTCTCCCCATGTAGATTTGCATCTCGCAAATTCTCTATTTTAGGTGGCGTTCTTCTCATGGGTGATTCCAATCTCGGTAATGCTTAGGTGCAATGTTCCAGGCTTCAAATATATATATATATATATATATATATATATATATATATATATATATTTACATGGAATAGAGCCTGGGGAAACCCATCGGGTACTTCCCCTCATTTCGAGGATGGTACCCAGGGTAAACCAGATTTTGTAGAAAGCCCAGGCTTTTTCGATATATATATATATATATATATATATAAGTCAATTGGGTTTAGCCCGAGTGGTTTGTGTTGAGGGGTGTCCCCCCCCACCCAGGTTCAATTCCCGCAAGTGACATGTTGAGCTCTTAAATGAGCAATATATCAATTTACTTTATCGTTAATACTTACGGAAGGCACCTAGTCAAGCTAGGGGAATATATATATATATATATATATCAATTTACTTTATCGTTAATACTTACGGAAGGCACCTAGTCAAGCTAGGGGAATCACATGGGATAGTCATCCTCGATGGCATCGAGAACTTCCCTCACTTTGGGAAGTATATTTGCTTTCCTTTCACTATGTGAGGCAATATAATGGATTGTGCATTGGATAATATGTCCTTTGATTAAAATATTCTTTATCTCTAGGTATCCTATACCCCCTCCTTAAATTGATCATGTAGTGTTCTCCTTTCAAATCCCTTTGAACCAACCTTGCTCGGATCCTACCCCCTCCCACCAATGCCATTCCATTACTATCCACTTTGATGAGAAATATATGGCAATCTTAAAACCAACCTTCCCCACTTTTGTGCAACCCAAAATCTGATAGAAAGAACACATTGTTTCTAATAGCATGTTTGGTTAGCAAATTTAGATGCTTTCCCACATTCCATATAGACCTCTTATTCTTGCACTTCGCAGTGTTTGTATCCTTGAAGCCTTTGGTATGATACAACCTACTAAACCCTCAACAAATTAACCAAATATATCCTCACCCATAGATTCCTTATAGCCAAGTGAGCCTAAAATGTTTATCAAAGCTATCTTAGGAAAATGAAATGCTAGTACCTCCTTTACAAATGAAAAGAGATTGTTTAACAACTTAGAGTCAATTGAAGATCTTTTTTGAGAACATTCTTACTGTAGAAGTCAACTTGCACCCTATTGAACCTAATATTTGGTTTAATTATGCCTCCTCACTATATGGTGTCCCCAACTAACGATCCATTATTGTCAATCCCACTCTTTCTAACTGCAAATTCATTATTGATCACATGATCATGCAAGCCATTTTTAAACACCAATCTAATAAAGCCCAAGATATGGAATGCTTGAATTCCTTAAACACAACCCATTTATTTTCGTTGTTCATATTGTGAATCGTTTTAACTGCATAATTTTTTTAGCTTTGCCCCTCCTCTTGGACCTCACATATAATCCACCCTATTTATAAATTTGGAGTTTGGAGTGAACCAAGTAAAATCAAACTATCATGATTGGGCACACTCTAGCCAAACTCTTTGTCACAACATAAGATGACTTCATCTCCAGATGGGCAGAGAGAAATTGGAGGGTAATTATCAAGCAGGTTTTAGAAGGATTCATCATATTTGTGACCATATTTTTACTCTTGTAGCCGTCATTGAGGCAAAAGCAACAAAACACAAGGTATATTGTTTCTTTGTGGGCTTTTACAAACCCTTTGGTATAGTTCTAGGGGACTTAATATTTGAGTGAATTAAGATATTGGCGCTCACATGCTTGGTGATTTCATGGCTATTACTCTCTTTGAGATGATTATTGGTAGGGTTTGTACCAAAATGGGAAACACAAAGGACATTCACAACACTATAGTAGTCGAGCAAAGCTGTTCTTTCTCATTGATGTTCTTTGAGCTTTATATTGATGAACCAGAGGGTCGCATTTTAAAATTCGTTTTGGTTGATACAAGTGGTTGCCTTCTCTATGGGATTTCTATTGCCATTTTACTCTTTGCGAACATTGTCTTATCACACACAGTAGCAAAGAGCCAAAAATAGTAGGAAACTCTTAGCTCATTCCATGATAACCATGGTCTTCAAGTCAACCTTGCAAAGACAAAGTTTATGGCCTTAAACATGTCTAAGAACAAGACATCTAATGCCATTCTCACCTATATATCATAGATAGTAGAAATGGTGACATCATACGCTTACTTAGGAGTGGTTTTTTTGGCACAACCATTGGTGTAATCCTAGTAGTAGAATCAAAGTTAAGTAAAGGATACACAATGCTTCCAACTTCAATTTTAGGATATTTAGGCTTAAGATCCACCTCTTTCACACAATGGTGGCACTTCTCCTTTATGTTGTGAAGTCTAGAGTCCATACCTAAGGCAAACATGTTAGAACCACATCAAAAAGGTTCTTAGTTACTATGCTTTTAAAACATAATCATGGGAAGAAAATGATTATGCACTCTATTATCTTAGTCGAGTTTGATGATTTTCTAAGTTGTGACTATTTTGTATAGGATTTAGTGTATGGATGACTCCCACTCAAGCTGTAATGGATATCCTTAACTAACTCTTGAATCTTCTATGGATGTTTCTAGCCAAAGCGTTGAAATCAAGGTTATTAGAATTGGAACTAAGCCAGAAGCAAAATGCCCCAAAATTACGAACTGTATCAGAATTGACTGAAAATCAATAAAACTTGGTTGAATAAAAAATACATAAAATATTCAAATTTTAATTAAAGAAATAGTTTCATGTACATCAATGTAAATCCAAACGATAAGACACCAAATATGTAAAGTTTGCTCATGTATATAGCATGTGAGGGTGAAAATAACAAAATTACATCAATATGTAAGATTTGAGATACATAAAATTAAAGCCCTGAAAGAACATACATAGTTATTGAGGCCTAAAATGGCCTCAAGAGTCCAAAAGTAATCATAATACAATCAAATCTCTGCACGACATCCTCATAATCATCCTATAAATCCTCTACCACATTCTTTGCAATGGTATCCTCAGCCTCTTGACTTGATGGTGATGATGCCATTAAAGGTCCAACACCAATGTTTTAAAATTTAGACCTCTGGCACTATAAGTGACTGCAAGTCCATCCAACCAAAGTAGCTTCTGCAAATGTTGTTGGCTGACTCTCCACGATCCTATCTGAGGAGGGATTGATATCCTCTAAGATTATGGGATTTTAGTTAGGTGTGGTGTTCAACACTTGGTTGCACCCCAAGCAAAGGTTGCACTGTACGAAGACCAAATCATTCAATGTTGTTGTTCCAAACAATTTCTGTTTGTGTGTATGGGCTCAAAGACACTCCAGTCACACTTACACATATAAGCGTTGCATGTTTGGCTCAACATCTTAGCAATTTAGGGCATTGGGAATCAAATTGCTTCCACCAGTAAGCTTGAAAAGAGTCAAAGACAACGTTAGAAAATTAAATCAATGAATTTTACTAGAATTTTCTAATGTCTATAATAATGAATAAGATAACTTAAAATCTTTAAAATTGTTTACCTAGTTGGTTTTGGGTTCTTTTTTAAATAGACAAATTTATGCCAAAGGTACCTTTACTTTCAGTGTAATCTAGGAGCTTATTGTGTATAACTACCTAATTTTTTGGATTGGAGACCAAGTTCTCTATGTATTCATACAATTCATCTTGGCCTCTCCATTTGCATTAAAGTCTTTTGTGTACCTTGGGTTTAAGTAATACCTAACAGGCCGATGGAGTTGCTCAATAATGGTTCACCAAATAGGAGGATGCTTTTGTTTGTTTATCCATGAATTCTTCCTTTATTGCCGCTTGGGCCTTATAAATATAACCAATGGCAATTATCCCCATCCACCATTTGCAACACTTTAATAAGAGCCTTGGTGATTCTGACAAATCTTTTTCTTCTTTCTCCCAAAAAGCAATCTCACAAACATTGTTGCAGATGTCCTACCCTTTAGGCTTGTGGCTTTGTTGAAATGAATCGATATATCACAAGAAAACATCTTTCTCAAGTTGTTATTTTGGTTAATAAGAGATTGCAATGTAAGAAAGTTCATTGCAAACTGAGTAATCATTGGCCTATCAAGCTCCCTACCTGTTGTGTTTTTATCATAGGGTTTAAGACCCATGTATGGTTGTAGATGTATTTGGTTATGCTTTTTGCTTGCTCCACGACCCTCTTCATCCACTCAAGTTTGTCTATATCCTCAACCATGAGGTCCAAGCAGTGTGTATCACATGGAGTCGAAAATGGTGGGGTGCTTATCCTCTAAAAACTTACTCACAACCACATAGTTAGATGCATTCTCAGTGATGATCTGGACTACGTTCGCTATTCTTGCCTCCATAACTACTTCATCCAAAAGTTCAAATAATAACTTTGCATCCTTCACTTGATTGGGTGCATCTATTGAGTTTAGAAGCATAGTTCTTCATGGGTCAAAAATGAGGAATTGATTATGGTTAAGGCATTTATAGTGGTCCATCAATTGGACATGATGGTACATCTTGTTTTTCTCGAAGACTCTTTAAATTCATTCATGTCGTTATCTATTTTTTCACTTCATTATGGAAAAGTACCCCCCTTAAATAATAACTTTGCATCCTTCACCTAATTGAATGCATCTACTGACCTTAGAAACATAGTTCCGGTTGGGCAAGAAACTAGAAAATTAATTATGGTTTGGGACTTTCCATCTTTGCAAATTCTCGGAACTGGAACTAGTCAGCTAAAAATACACAAAATATGCAATTTTTAATTAAAAAAATATGTTCATGTAGATCAATGTAAATCCAAATCATTAGACACCAAATATTCATTATATAACAGTGAATTAGGGTTTTGGAGGGATCGACACATTTTTTCATTTTTTATTTATTTTTGGCCTTAGGAGTGCATAGGTGGGCTCAAGTTTGTTGAGGGCGGGTCCAATTCATGTATTGACCTAAGGTTCGACCAATTCCATATCGAACCAGCCTTTGGTTTGGGATTCTTTGTTAGCTTTTGGGGTAGCTCTGACATGTACTTTTGCATTGGTGGTGCCAAGCATGCGGAGGTGTCCGAGCGACACTCTAGATATTAACGCTATTGTTGAAGTAGCTTTTATTTAATGACTAAAGGGACTTTTTGTAAAGTTGAGTGACTTAATTGATTTAAGTCATTTCAACAAGAAATTAAGTCACATTGGTTGATCTCAAGAGATCAAGATCAGATCTTGATCGTTGATCACTTTGGAGTTAGGGTTTTATTCATTAGGAGTTATAAAAGCATATCTAATGAGAGTGAGAGGCACACAAGGAGTGCATAGAAGCAAGAGGGAGTCTTGCTCATGTACTTGTGTTTGAGTGTGTAGGGCTGAGGAAAGGGTGCAGGGGGCAACAAGGGAGATAGCAGTCAGGTGGGCTAGGTTATTAGCTACAACATTGCAATCCTTTGATGGGCCATTATGCCAGGATGGGAGCCTGAGATTTTATCTAATAAAATCAAACTCAGAGCTGGTTTTCCTGCAAGGGTTTTTCTAGGGGTGTTTACTCGAATCTCGTGTGCAAATGTGTTTGGTTTCTGTTTTATGCTTCCGCTTATATTTTTGTTGATAACATAGCTTGTGATTTTAATTAATGAAGTGATTTCATTTGGGATTATTAGTTGGGTGCTGGGTTTGTGCAGGAAATTCAACATGCTTTTGTTTTAATCACTCTTGATTGATTGGTTCCAGTCTAGTTCAATGGTTTTGGTAATTATGCAGTCAATGAATCTATTGGACATGATGGGACATCCTATTTTTCTCCAAGATTCTTTAAATTACTTCAAGTCATCATCTATTTTTTTTTCATTTCATTCTGTAAAGGTGGCCCCCTCAAATCATCAAAATTAGGGCCTTTGAAACCCAAACTATATGCAACTATATCATCTATCATAGGTTGGTAATAGAGGGAGTGGGCAACATTGAAAGATATGTCTACATCATACCATCATTGAACAAAGTTTCGAAAGCAATGTCCTTACATTCCTTCTTCCATTTGCCATCAATGGTGGGCTAAGAACACTAGAGGTGGTGTGGGGTAGACATAATGAGTTAACCTTTCTCCTCTCAGGTTCGGGTGTGTCATGCTTGTGACCTGGAGGGGTGTATCTAAAGGGATCCTTAGCAGGATAAGTGGAGGAAGCTTCAAAATTATGGTTTCCACTTTCTATCATGCCCAAGGATCTCTCGACTTCTCTCGATTTCATCACAATTTTTTCTTCCTTGGCTTTTCCGCATGAAAGGATTCAATAATTGCTTGCATTTGGACTTTTAAATCAACCAGTACATTTGGGTAGGATCTAACTTTTGCCCTTGAATGTTTTTTATGTTAAAGTTTGTAGTAGAGTGAGTCATTCTCCAAGACTGCCTTGTGTAGGCTGACTTGAGACTTGGAGAAGAGCCTTATTTGAGACAAGGCAAAAAGTCTTATGATCTTTGTATAAGCAAAAGCCAAGACAAGAGTATACTGCTGATCAGTTTTATTTGTGACAAGATTGAATGACCTCATGTGTTGAGGTATTTATTGCCTTGTGTAGGCAAAAGTGGCGTGTGAGGTTTTCCTAGGCCAAGCAATTGACCATGAGTGGAGAACCAGATGGTCACATCCTGAGACAAATGATCTTTCTTATACGTGCGATGCAAATGATGTATATGTGATGAGTAAGTATGATGGCATGTGAGACCATTGCTGCCATGAAATACTTGTGATTGCTGGAAGAAAAAAGAAGAGCCGAGCCTGTAGAAAAGTCGAGTTGCAAAGATGAGCTGCAAGTCGAGTTGCAAAAGTAGAGTCTTGCAAAGACGAGTTGTCAAGTTCGAGTTGTCAAAGTCGAGTCATGCAAACTCAGTTGCAAAGCAAAGTCGAGTTGTGAAGTAGTCTACATGTAAAGTCGAGTTGTCAAGTAGTCTACATGTGAAGGTGAGTTGGTAAGTTAAGTTACAAAGACGAGTTGTCAAGTTTGCATGTAAAGTCGAGTTGGTAAGTTGAGTTAACAAAGTCGAGTTGACAAGTTAACAAAGTTTGCATGTAAAGTTGAGTTGGTAAGTTAAGTTACAAAGACGAGTTGTCAAGTCTGCATGTAAAGTCGAGTTGGTAAGTTGAGTTACTAAGACGAGTTATCTTAGTTAAGTCAAGTGATGAAGACGAGTTCCATAGCGAGTTATGGAGAAATAATTATTATTAATAAGACTCCTCAACGCTTGACAAAGGGACATTGAATACTTGTTGAAGACACAGCGAAGAAGGAATCTCTGCTGCTCGTGGGATCTTTGCAGCAAGGACAGTTTGATTTCAAGTTTCGGGCTGCGAACTTCTACCAGAATTTGAGCTAGCTTTAAAGCTAGATCTGGACAGCAAACTCTCATAGTTGTAAGTCTATGTGGCTGTGGTAAATTTGTATCTGCTTCTAGCTCATTCATTTGCTAATAAGAAAGATCATTTGCTGGTTTTTTCCCTCAAGCTTGAGAGGGTTTTCTAGGGTAAAATCCTTGTGTTATCGTGCATGCTTCTATTCTATTTCTGTTCATGTATCTCTGCATATTCACCGTGAATAAATTATAAATCAGCAAGAAGTATTTTAAGAAATATTACAGATCTGAACTATATTTAAATTTCAACATTTTAAGTGGTATTTCAGCATACCCACCCCACCAGTCAATTGGCCTTCTACAATGGTAGCTTGCCATATTTCCCTCAATCACTTGGCAATGGTTCCATACAGGGTCTCTCCCCTTTTGGGAGGCAGGATAATATCACTAACTGTAAAAGAACCGCAAATAGGAAAACCATGCTCACTTAATTTCTAAAGAAGAAATCAAGAAATTCACACTCAAGAGAGTGAGGGTTAGGATTTTTTGTACATACCTTCAAACGGGCAGATTGTGTGTGAAGGGTTGATTTGATACCGAAAACAATAGTTTGTCCCTGTGAATTTTCTCTAGTTATCAACTCTGTTGAGTGAGTAGATTTAATTTGAAGAGGATCTTTATTTTAGTTTTAAAATCTTTGCTGCATTTTCAGCCTTCCAGAGGTAAGTGGCATCTGAGTAGATCACTATACATGTTAACTGATTGTCACATTTGTGAAACTTGTAGGATGTTTATCCAGAGTGCTGATTAGGTTCTTGTTATGTTTTCTTGTATACAGGTTATCAATCCTCGAAAATCATACTGGCTTCCTGCTGACATATGGAGCTTAGGTTGCACTGTGTTGGAGATGCTAACTCGGAGACCTCCCAACAGTGATTTAGAATGGGTGAGAAGCTTTATCATTTTTTACAGAAAGTTTTTGATGGTAGCTTCTATTGCTTTAAGATACAAGGGTTAGCAAGCATAAGCTGTTAACATGCAGGTATTTCTGATGCACTGCGATATACCATAAAATAATTTTTTTTTCACTTTTGGTTCCCTGAAATCATAGCTAGTTTCCTATTAAAAGTGAAAAATATCACATCAGATGAATTTGACTGCTGTATGCATTCTAGTTCAGATAGTGAATCAAAACATGAATGGATGACCAATTGTGTCACAGATAAACTCTATATTGCAGTTGTTTTAGTCAATGTTAAATGTCTTTTGACTATTTCTAACAATGAAGCATTTATGTTTATATTGGTTATCAAAAGCATTAGCCCTTTTTCTCTCAGGTCAAATTTCTGACAGTCTTTAGGGAAAAGGATAACACATGGATGAACGGTGACCTTTCTCTATTTAATTGTCTCTCCAAGTCCAAAACATTAATAATTAAGACACACAAGCATCATGGAAACAAAGTTCTAGCAAGGTTTTATATTTACTGCATTGATGGGTACTCAAAATATGACAAATGGGAATATATGCAAGTTGCCACCTATCATGAGTCCTGCTCTCGAAAATGTTGAGATTTTAGATGGATAAACACATCACATAATCACTTTACAATCTTAGTTGATGAACCCATTCAAAGAAGATAACAAAAATAGAGAAAAATGCCATGTATAAGTGCCCGCAGGCTGAAAACACTTAATATTAGAGCAAATGGCTATAAGATGATGATTGATACTTGAATGTGTATTTATACATAATCAAGAAGTAGGTCATCCTCCCCAAGGGGTTATGGGTCCACATAAAGATGATTATGTCATCCTTAGTCATAACCTAGATTTAAAATATAACACCCCAAATAATGCAGGCTGTGATCGAATGTGAAGAGGAAACCATTACCAAGTTTAGACGTTTCCACTTTCTTTGTTTTTGTATGTTACTGTATAATATAAGAATTATTTCATTAGAAAAGTATGAACCAATTATATTAGTTAATTGTAATTAACATTAATTGTTGATAGTTAGGAACTCAGGTCAGTTGGTTAGCACAACTACTCTTCCTCATTGTATCGAATACTCCTTTTAATAAAAGGTCATATTCCACAGCTTTTGTTCATTTGTGTATATTCTTATTTTGCTACATAGTATAAGAGCAATATTGGAGCCATGAACCCATGGAAGTTGATGGCAGACTTAGGCAGAATATGCAGGGCCAAGTAAAAGGTAAAATATAGAAGCATGAAATAAAGTCAAGGGATTTCTTTTTGTTTCAAAAGTAAAATTAGGAAAAACTATGGAAAAACCGTAAGTCCTAACTAAAATTAAGTAAAAGAAGAAGGTGTTGAATTTACCTTAACTCAGCACATGAAATTACAGCCAGTAATTTATTAAACACAGAAATTTATCCTTGCTGATATAAATCTGAAAATTATGCTAGTAACCTACAACTGAGTTAAATAACAGAAAATTTACAGCGGAAGCATACAGAACCAAGCACATAAAAATCACAAGACACCAGATGTTACCTTGGAAACCCCAGTGTGGGAAAAACCAGTTAAGAGGGGGCTTTATTATGGCTCTAGAGAAATTATTACAGCAGCTAGAAAACACAGAAATTTCTTACAGGAAATTTCTGTTGAAAAATTCACTCTTCCTCACCCAACTCAGCCCAACAAGCTGCTGTACGGCGCAGGTACAATTCAGCCTGTACGATCCTCACTGTACGACCCAGGTACGACTGTATTTTCTGCTGTACGGCCCTGGGTGATTTCCCTTTTCTCTGGCTGCTGAACCTGAACTTAGCCCCAACTCGGCCTCACATTCACTGCTGAAACAGGTCAAGAAACAGGCCCTTTTCTCAGCTGTGTAAGGCCAGCCTGCTGCTGGAGCTGTACAGCCTTTGTGCAGCCCTGTACCTTGCTGTCCAGACTTGCTTTGAAGTCGACCTCCTCAAGCAGCTTGCCCTTCTCTCTTCTCAGCCAAGCGCCCTCTTCTTCTCACCTGCTCAGCTCACAAATGAGAATGTTGTTTTGTCCTTTCATTGACAGCCTCCTTTTATCTCCCTAGCAGCCCCCCATTCACCTTGAGATGTGTGCTAAGGCTTGGCCTCAATGGCTGAGATTTGGGGCTGTTGGACCCCACTCTCCACTAGGTGGTGTGCCCCCCTTGGACTGAAGAAATAAAACTAGGAAGGGTAAAATATTTCTAAACAGAAATAAATTAAGTTCTTCTCTTTCTTATGATAGTCACACCATTAAGTAACACAACATCAATGAATAGCATCGAAAACAGGGCAATCTTATTTATATCAGTCCGCTGTAAGCATAACATTCACTCAGGCTGAGTTTACATAGATAGTATGACCTGTACAGGTCTGTACTATTGCTGATAATGCTTAACAAATCCACAAAACAAAAACTGGAACTGAAACTCAGCTTGCATTTGACTGGACCTGTCTTCTCCATGATCCACCTCACTATGTGTTTCTCCCTTTGAATTTGAGAGACCCATCCGCTCAATGTCCGGATATTCTATTTGCTCTGCTTGAATTTGTCTGCTACACCTTGTACCAGGATTATCTGAGTATCGCCATTCATCCAATTGAGTCCATTTCCACCACGTGGGTCTACTGAGAATAGCATCCTGTTCTCTCACACTTTGATTTGCAGACTCATTGCTTTCTTCTGTGAGTCTGTAAACAGGTTGTCCCCACAGCTTATATAGTCCATCTTCACTTATGCCTATCATTACAGGCGGTCCTGGTACTTGAATTTTAACTGAACGGATGTGTACACTGCAGCCAAAGAAGCTTGCTCCATAGCCTTGATGCTCCAAGGCTGAGATTGAGAGCAAGCTGATTCTCATACATGGTATGTACAATACTTCTTATATCCTAAGAATTCTGCCTGATTCTAGTTGTAGTGAAATTGCCCCTTTTCCATGAAATTCCACCATACTAGAATGCACCCCACAGTTAACAGTGAAGCTTGACTTGAGAACTCCTGAAGTGCAAATCAGTCACCTGTCATGTGACTTGTGGCCCTGCTGTCTATGTACCAACCTGTCCTGGTTCTGTCCTCTGTGTCCAAAAACATAGTGTACTCATCCTTAAACAATCGAGAAAACTCTCTAGCTGTGGCAGCCGATTGCTACTCTTTTTCCTCTTCTTTGTTTTCGACTTCTGCCGAGGTTGCTATCTCCTTTCTTCTCCCTCTTTCACCAAAGCCCTTCTTAGCTTGAGTGCAGTGGATAGCGAAGTGTCCAATCTCTCCACACACATAACACTGGACGTGTGACAGGTCTTTCTTTGGTATTCCACTTGTGAATCCCCCTCTAAAGGTTGTTCCTCTTCGTCCTCTACCTTCCTTCTTGGAGGTAAGAGCGAGGTTTTCCTCATTATCATCCACATCTCTGCTTCTCCTTATCTCTTCTTGATAACAATCATTCCATAACTTGTCCCAATCTGGCAGTTTCTCCCTGGCCACTACCCCTGAGACGAAGGGGTCCCATTCCTTGGGAAAACCTCTCAGGGTAGAAGAAACTATTTCAGCCGGGGATAATTTTACCCCAACCACAAGGAGCTCATCTAAGAGCAGCTTTACTTTGGTCAGATAACCTGTCACACTTTCCCCCTTTGACATTTTGGTGTGCTGGAGCCTTTCTTTGAGAGCCATGATTCTGCCCTCATGATTGGCTTCAAACAAACCTTTTAGATGTGTCCACATTTCATGGGTAGTCCGTTTAACGCCAATATTCGGTACTAGATGGTCCTTCACTCCATCTAGACGGATCCTCTGAGCACGTATTTCTGAAGTGAAATATGCCTCTGTCTTTAGCATCGTTGGGAATTGATACTGGGTTTTCAACAATATTCCAGACCCTGCTCTCTTGAAGAGCATTTTTCACTCTGTACTTCCATTGTACATAATTGGAGACACCATCTAGCCTGTCCTCGTATCTGAGGTTAGTAGCCATATTGCTGCTGGTCTCAACTTGTCTCAGTTTCATCCTCTTCCCTTGTCTCTGCAACACAAGGTTTAAACACTTCTTTTGTTTGGGCTGTCAGAACCTCGCTCTGATACCATGAAGAAATAAAACTAGGAAAGGTAAAATATTTCTAAACAGAAATAAATTAAGTTCTTCTCTTTCTTATGACAGTCACACCATTAAGTAACACAACATCAATGGATAGCATAAAAAACAGCGCAATCTTATTTATATCAGTCCGCTGTAAGCATAACATTCACTCGGGCTGAGTTTATATTGATAGTACGTACTACTACGACCTGTACAGGTCCGTACTATTGGTGATAATGCTTAACAAATCCACAAAACAAAAAATGGAACTGCAACTCAGCTTGCATTTGACTGGTATCTTTTCAAAACACAACTTGTACATATATCTCACTCGGGCTGAGTTTACATTGATAGTACGACCTGTACAGGTCCGTACTATTTCTGATAATGCTTAACAAATCCACAAAACAAAAACTGGAACTGCAACTCAGCTTGCATTTGACTGGTATCTTTTCAAAACACAACTTGTACATATATCTCTGACCTGGGCACGCTTTCCTTTCTTGACTGGGTGAATGTGCAGTCCGTACGTAAAGAGTACAGTACAGATTCCTCTTTCTTACCTTTGTTTGTTACTTGAAACAGTTGTGTATCTACCCTATCGTGGCCTCCTTTACCTCCTTTGAATTCAACTTGGTCTCTATTCCTTGACTAAGATGATTGCTGGCCGTAGCTCGGCTCCTTGTATACTCAATGAGGCTTATGCTTGCCTCCTGGTGCACACACAAAGACCCGATTTCATTTCTGTAGAGACTTGACTTGGTCTCAGTTTATCCTTGCCTCCTTGTACACACACAGAGACCCGACTTGGTTTATGTAGAGACCCGACTTGGTCTTAAGTTATGCTTGCTTCCATGTACATACACAGAGACCCGACTTGGTTTTTGTAGATGCCCGACTTGGTCTCTCTATTCTTCTTGTGTGGCAGACACTGTCTTGGTCTTCTCTAGAGTGCCTCCTCACACTCGTCCACCTCCCTTTCTTTGCTTGTGTATTTTAGAGTGAGGCTTGCTAGGTTTCTTGTAACCCTAGCCTCTTTTCCTCATGCATTCCTAGCCCTAGGATCCTCTCATTAGGGACTTGATCCACGGGTGGGGACTTAATCAAGCATTCGTATGCATCCAATGACTGTGATGCAATCTTAGCTTGAGTTAGGTGGTCCCCACATTTAAAATGTTGTCTAGTCATCATTTTGGGCTTCCCCCTCATTACTAGACACCCCTAATGAGGAGAAATTACCTGCCCGAGCTATACTCTAACATGGACAGGGGCCCACACTCCACTAGCAGCCACCTTCAGAGGTGCGCCCTCTCTCTTTGGGCCACACATTCCACTCAAAGATGAATTTTTTTGCTGTGAGCCTAAATCTAACTTAACTTAAGCTGAGGTACTAAGGCTGATTTGGGCTGTTTAAGGTGTCCATCAGCTGGCCTAGGAGTCTAGGACACATAGGCACAGCTGAGACACCAACCGAGCTAAAAAACTAACAGAAAGAATTAGATGGGGGGAAGGTAACCAACACTCATTGAACCAGACCGGAAGTCACTGAAGCACACATAGCAGGTTCATGATTTTACATGCAGATCAAAACAAACAAATCTGTCAGAGCTGAAATCCTGTAGTAAAATTTCAGAACAAGGCAATGTGAATGCAACAATGCGACAAACAAATCTACAAAAAGGAAACCTTGCTGCCAAGCAAAAGGAAGTCTCAGAAATGTGCAAGGACGAAAGACACAATAGTTGAGCAGACACAACCCACATTTAAAAAAACACGAAGCGGACATCAACTTGAGGAGGAAGGCAGATAGTTGTTTTTTTGCTAGATAGAGGGCCCTTGCAGAGGTTGATGTTAGTAGAACAACGACAACAAAGGTTGACCTATGCTAGCAGAAGGGTATTTTTCTGTCTTTGAAAATTTTCAGACAAGAAAGTACTTTTATTTTTTAAACAATGGAAAAAATGGTGGTCAATTTGGAGAAACTTAACAAAGGAATTTTCATACATGGAAATTCAAAATGCAATTACATTTAATGCACCTAAATGCATGGAGTATAGTAAGTTGAATAGGAACCAAACCTACACAACATGATAAATTAGTTGAATTGACATCAAGAGATGACAAGGGAAAAACTAGTTATCGTCGTCTTTAACTTAGGATCGTCTTCTTCATCAAGGTACATAGAAGGCTTGGTGCTCTTGATTAATTGCCAGTGCCATACCCTCATACATGATAGAATCCAGTGGAAACATTGCAATCCTACCAATCCTGAAGTCCTGAAAACTGTTGAGTCTGCTGAATTTTGAATGGGATCTAAAGTTCTACTTGGTCCATATGAAGTCCAATGAGGTTGGAACCACTCTCAAACATCCCAAAACAATTAATGGTAATGTTAAAAATTTAAGCAAAAGTTTCCTTTCCTTTTACTTTAAGAATTTAATATTACCATTAATTACTAGGGTTAGGTTTTGTGCTTTACTTGAATTGTTTTATTTTTATTTTTATTTTTTTAATTTTGAGTTTTGGTCGTCCCTAGAACCGGCTGGTTTGGCACTTTAAGGCCAGTTCTGGTATGGAACTAGTTGGTTCAGTACAAAACCGGCCATTTCTGGTCCGAAACACTAAACCGGATTGGTACAGCCCTGAAACCAGTCGGATTGGCCATATATATATATATATATAAACTTTAAAATGAAATATACAGTAAAATAATAAGAAATCAACGTCAATAAACATAAAAAATGTTATGATGGACATGGGTACTACAAGGATAGATTACGAGCTTGAGCTGTGACACAAGGTTATGAGCTTGAGCTGCAAACTCAATCAACGGCCATGAGGTTCGACAAGCCTCAATAATTTTTTTAGGTTCGTCGAATTTCGAACCTCATGGTTGAAGTTTGGTGAACCTTGTGACATAGCCAGTGGGCTTCTTATGTGGAGGCAACTTCCCCAATACCCAAGTGCTCTTCATGAGTGCATCAAGCTCAAACTTCATGGCCTTCTTCAACTCATACTTGCAATTGGCTTTATCATAGCATATGAATTTATAACAATAAACATTGACACAAAATTTACATTCTCAACTTGCTTACCTTTTTGCATTGGTGTCCCACTTGGTCTTTTCTCTCTAGGATGAGGAAGCTCATTCAACCTGACATCCTCCAAAATGGTGTAGTACCATTTTATTTTATGCTTTTCTGTTCTAATCTCCAAATTAACCCTATCTCTTGCCTATTGTGGACAAATTTCAGCGTCATCATCTCCAGGTGCCCCTTTCACACCAACTCCTGATGTCTGCCCTTCATCCCGCAATTGTTTCGCTTGCATCTTGGCTGATTTTTCATCAGACCTTAAATCTAAATCAGACTGAAATAAATCTGATCTTTCATCAACAAAGCCAGCCCTACTTATAGTTATCTTGTTAGTATTAATATCCAACAACCTGTAATCCACTGATCACAAATAACCAACAAGTATTAGTTTTAAATTTTCTGTAATTTGGGCCTAAATCACTCGTCTTTGCATTTGGAATCAAAGGATATGCTCTATAATCAAAAACTTTCAATTGACTTACCAATGGTTTCTTGCTGGACCAAGCTTCTTATGATGTAATATCCTTCACTTCCTTTGTAGGACTTATGTTTAGCAATTACATGACAATATGTATTGTTTCTTCCTATTATTTGTTTGGAACTTCCCTACCTTGTAACATGCATTTCGTCATCTCTGCTACCATTCTATTTCTTCTCTCAACTTCCTTGTTTTGTTGAGGGTATATGGTGCAGAAAATTGTCACTGTAGCTCTTCTTGCAAAAATCAACAAACTCATTGGAAAAAAATTCTCCTCCACTATTTGATCGTAGGACCTTTATTTTTCTACTTGCTTCATTTTCTGCTGCCTCCTTGTAAACTTTAAATTCAATGAAGGCAACAGACTTCTTCAGAATGTGCACCCACATATTCTTAGAGAAATTATAAAAAAAAGTAAAAAAATCCTCGCACTGGAAATTGAGGCCGACTTCATCGATTCACAAATATATCAATCCAACACAACCTTAACTCTCCAAGACTTCCTCTCTTCAAATGCCTTTTTTTGTTGCTTTTCTACCAAAACAAGTTACACGTCTTCTTTCCCCAATACTATTGGCATTCCATATATACCACCTTGCACTTATTTTTTTTTTAATTTTTTGAAATTGCATCCTTTCAACCCAAAATAAGCATTACAACTGGCTCAGGGGCATTACAATTAGCTGGAAGATGTCAGGTAGCATAAGTGGTCTGCTTGCACTAGAGAAATGACCCTCGAAGGGTGAGTTAATGAGCACAAGAAGTTTCATTTAGGTAGGCTACCAAGACAGAGGGTTATTTCGTCAAATTGACCTAGGAATTGCACCTGGCCCCAATCTCTTCTTCGTGTCTATGGGGGAGTGGAACCTTGGTGGATGACCTAACATATGCCATCATCTTCACTGTTGAACCATGTCGCCATTCCCACCTTGAGGCTTGCACTTATTCAATGAAGGAAGGTACTGAAAATTAATGTGTCCTTACCATATCTCTAATGAATCAATGAATTGTTGTTGCTATCAATATTAATCACTAATCATTTAGGTAGGCTGCCAAGACAGGGGGTTATTTTGTCAAATTGACCTAAGAATTGCACTTGGCTCCAATCTCTTCTTTGTGTCTATGGGCTAATGGAACCTTGGTGGGTGGCCTGACAAATGCCATCTTCTGAACTGTTGTACCACGTCCGACGTGCACCCAGTCTCGGTGCACACACACCTCAGGTCTGGTCTAGGTTCGTGCACACACACCTCAGGTCTGGTCTAGGTTCTCAACAGCATACACAGAAATCACACATTCTGAACTGTGAACATAAACACACTGAGATGTCTAACAACTTAGCACAGTGGAAAGTAAAACCAGCAATTAGATCATGCACAGTACACAGAAATTTAATGCCCAAATCACTTGTTCTTAAACCCAGAACAATGGGCTCCCGTATCAGGGACAATGGCCCAATTTTACATTAGGAAAGATACCAAAGACACTTACAAAACACTGCTGAAACCTTCCCGGTTTCCCTGTTCAAATCTGCTCACATAGGCTGACTGTAAAAGCCCCCACAGGACTGTCCCAAAGCTGCTGTTACACACCTGTAACAGCCCTTAATCATCCCACAAAACTGTGGTTAAGCTGGCTGTACTAGCCTACCAAAAGAGTTGCTGACTCGGCCCTTATACAGGCCTCAACACAGCTCCAAAGAACACCCTGCTGCCACTGAGGTTGTAACAGCCCTCAATGGCTGTCCAAGACTGCTGTTGTGAGCCTCCAGAAATGCCCCTTAGCTTGCCCTCAAAAACTGTCCTCAAGTCCGGGCTGTCTTCTTGATGCAGGCCAAACCCTTCTAAACTTGATTCAGTCTCTCAGAACTTGCTGGCCGAACCCTTCTAAGGCCTGTGGCAGCCTCTACCACTAGGCCGAACCCTCCTCTAAGCAGCTGCTGCCTCTATCTCTGCTGGCCGAGCCTCAGACTGTCCTACTCGGCCCCCTCTGCAAAGAACCTGCCCAAAACAATCATAGAACAGCAGACTTGAGGCCTAACTCGGCCCTTTCCATGGCTGGCTGAGGTCACCACAACCTCTCTCCCATGCTGGCTGAGGTCACCAAGGATTCTCCACAAGAACGAATGTCTCTCTCACACCTTATGTCCTTTTATACAACTCAAAAGGTTTAGCTCAACTGGCCATTGCCAATGTTGTTGGGCAGTGGCTAGTTCCATGCCAGTAGGGGCCTGGTTCAAATCCCCCTGTGTTAGGTGCAGTAGTCTATGTCGACGGGTTTACTAGGGATGCCATCCACAGATGTGGGGTAGTATCCTTGGATTTCCCTGCAAGGTTTTTCTTGGAAAAAATGTTAAGTGTCTCAACAGAATGCTTAAAATATTGGGGCAAACCTTTTAGGTTAATAATTACACTGTCTTCTTCATCCACCTCTCTACCAATAACAAGCTATTGATCATGGACATCCTTCAACTTCAGTGAATGATACT
Organism: Picea glauca; assembly: GCA_000966675.3. Lineage (NCBI taxonomy): Eukaryota > Viridiplantae > Streptophyta > Pinopsida > Pinales > Pinaceae > Picea > Picea glauca. The sequence continues at coordinate 169,533 of JZKD02S2185006.1, forward strand.
AAATCGAATCCCCTTCATCCAAATTCATGGAACAAAGTAACTTATTCAAGTAAAGAGCCTTGCCTTTATCTGAAGTTCCATGTAAACCCATAAACCTTCTCTATAGAACACACACATTCGCTGCATCATGTACTTGCAGAGGCATTTCATCAGTAAATAATAGCTTTATTAGCATCATTGCCTCCCTATTTTTGGAATCAAACACCTTTTACTCTTAATCTGGATGTCTTACTACTTTGCTTGTCACCATTTTCAACAACTCTCTGTACTCATAAATGACTGTCATATGCTGCTTCTAAACATTATAGGTACACCCATTAAACTTTTGAGCATTTGAGAGCATAACACGATGTAAGCTTGCCATTTTAAACTCAACCACCAAGCACTTGTTTTTTATTTTTTAAAAATCAACCCTGAACACCAAAAGGCAAATCTCAACTAAATTACCTCCTTGCCTGTAATTCTCTCTTTACCATTAAGTTCACCATGCTGCCACCACCACCAGTATACTGTTGAATTTCCAGTGTCCAACCCACATTATTCCTGCTTCGTGATAACATCTGACCTTGTCACGCACCTAATCAAATATACTAATGCTGACTTGTGGGTTTTATAAATGTTTGCAATAATTTTTCCTGCTTCCTGAGACCCAATGTGCAGTAATTCACCCTGCTGCTTGAGACTTGATGTGTAGTAATTCACCCTGCAGTCTGTTGTTTTTAATTAGCAATTTATTCTCATTGATGGTTTCACATTGCTGATTTTTGCTGCGGACAGTATACCTGTTTGACTGAGCCATCAATATCCTGATTCCTGCTTCCTTGTGAAGCAATGCTGCCACCCGCCATGGGATGTGATTTGGTTTCTTATTTTTATTTAAACTTTTCTTTCACTAAAAAATGTAGCTGCCTGGTTCCTCATGCTGCCTGTTGTCAATACATTTGATGGGAAAATCTTATATAACTGCCACAGTCTTCTCTGAGTTGCCATACATTTGATGGGGAAATTTTATGTAGCTGCCACAGTCTTGTTTAAGCAGTCAAATTCTGGTATAATCTTCTGCTACTAACCTTCATGTAGTCGTCAACCCTGCCTTTGTCTGATCAAAATTCTGCTGCTACTTGTGGAGATCTGCTTTTGACTGCCAGATCAGATTCCTACACAGATATAGTGTCGTCTTTGACTTGTTGTTTGCCAAATCTCCATGCTTCAACCACCAGACCCACCATACTTTAGCCATTAGACTCACCATGCCTTAGCTGTTAGACCCACCATGTTGCCTTGTAGTCATCATGACCACCATATTTGTCAAGAGCAGGCTGCATCTGCCAGACCTCCATCGTTGACTATTAAGCCATCATTTACATATTTCAACGATCATTAGATTTTAAATCTGTTAATTTTTCCTCGAGGTTATAACAATTGAATATGTTAAAATGTTTAATATATTAAAAAGTAAAACAAATAAGGTACTTATTTCACTTTTTTTTTAATTATTTTATAAACAAGTAAGTTACTTGTTTCCCTTTTTAAATTTTTTATATTTCCTATGGGGTGCCTCAGCATTCCGTTGCTGCTTGTGTAACTTTCTACTTCACACAATTGTCTTTAGTCTTACTCAATTCCCGGCCATGATCTCGTGTTAATTTGCCCACAATTTCAAGTATTCACCATGATTCCCTGATGCCCTGATGTTGGGCTCTGGCTTTCCCAGATGCCAATGAACTTGGCTTTGATACCAAAAAAAAATATTCACATACACAATGATACACACAAGTGTAGACAGAAGAGAGATAATTGATGTATTCAATATGTGTAATGAGATACAAGAGTCATATGTCTTTTGAGAGAGACAGATTGGTGGCAACCAACTTTGTGTAACTAAAAACACACGTGACTTAATTAACTTGTTTAGTTGCATTATTTGATCACTAATTTAAAAGTACTATGGTTTATAAAGTACACTATAATATGACCATAATGCTAAATATACTCCATTGGTAACAACCTTCTGATGGGTTGATGAATTACCAACCCCTAGGCCTCTTTGTTATTTGGTTTGAACTTCGAATACAAAGGTTCCATGTAGAATGCGCTATGCTTTGGAGTCATCTTGTTTTGACCAGGGAATTTAGGTACAAGTTGTATGACCTTCATAATTGCTTTTTGGAGTAAAGCAATGGGCATGTGTGGCTACAAGAAACCTTCTTACCACTTGAATCTTGTTAGGAAGAGAGAAAGACTTGGTATACCAGTAGCTCAGTGTCTTTTCAATCTTGTGGAGCACCCATTCCTTCATATCCTTAAGAGACACATCTAATCCAGAAGGGACCCCCAAAGAAGGAGTTATCTCACTTGGTATCCCCAAACAACAAGTCATGTCACTTGGTTTTTCTTATTCTAATTGATCCACATGGGGCCTTTGTGCCAACCAAATTGTGACTTGTTTTGTGCTCACCTATGATAGATCTAGGGGGTATGTAATATATGTCTAGAATCTAGATAGTCCATGGTGATTTGCACTTGTTCTTCCTCCAATCAAGTCCTTATGGTGGAGTAATCCATAGAATGCGAGTTGGAGACATGACTACACTTCAATCATGAGATCCCCTTGATCTGTTATTCCATCCTTGCTTTTTCCAACAAGAGCATTTGCAGATAAAACGTGGAGAGATGTATCAATGGGTCATCTTTGTTTGATGGATCTTTAAAGGGGTTAGTCATTTTACTGTTCATTGTTATCCTACTCATAGCACCTGAGATTAGCATTTGAATCCTTTTAACAAACTACTGATCAAAGCCTAGCCAATCTGTCCTTTCAAACATGAAATGTCATTGAAGTCTATCAGGAGTATTGTGGAAGTTTATGTTTAGCAACATTTTTTTCCCTTGACTCTATCCCATTTCATTGTTTCTCAAGCTAAAAGGGAATTTCCATGGATATATATGCCTTTGAGGAAGGCTACTTGTTCTCTTCATATAATTGTATTTTCCAAAGGCTTATTCTTTGCTACAATTACCTTCCTGATGATCTTAAAGGTCACATTTAGGAGAGTGATAGGTCTTCAACAAACTATTTGCTCCTTCTTGCTTTCTTTGGGGATTTAACTTGATCAGTTTTTAATTAACGATTTCTTATATTCAAGCTCGCCTTGCCCAATAATTCTATTATGCTAAGTTTCAAGGGCTGGGACAGCAGGATGAGTTTTGGGGATTGCTGGAGATACTTCCCAAATTTCAGTGGATGAAGATAGGGATTAACCTGTGTCCCCAGTTGTTGGAAATAGGGAGTAGGAAACAAAGGAAATGAGTATCTTGAAATGGGAATGGTCAAGTTCTAGCAAGGACGAGAAACTTTGTGTAAGCTTCTTAGGATATTGCAAGGAATAGGAAAAATGCCAAGAAATGGTTTTTGGAAATGGGAAGAAAAGTTTAAGCAAAATATTATCTTTTATACTAGTGTTTCCATACTCTTCTGAGTTTGAGTTGATCCCCAAGTTTGACTCTGCTCTTTGAGGAAATTGAGTTGCTCCTCCGAGTTTGACTTGACCTAGAGCAATACTTGTGATTTTGACTTAGACTTGCAAATTGAACACAAGTGAAATTGATTTGATGAGTTAGCTCACAAATCTCAAGAGCTGGTCTTGCTTGTCTGTATATAAAAGGCAAAAACAATAAAAACCACTTATTTTTCATTTTCTTTGACTTGCTTTCACAGTAGACAACCTGTTAACAATGAATTTGTGTGAATCTACTAAAACCCAGCAAGGTGAACCAGAAAACTCCAACAATATATCACTCAGAAATCACTTAGCACTTAAAATATTTTTCTGAAATTGTTCTTTGTAAGGTTACTGCTAGGTTTCTTCACAAAATTAAAATGAACAGCAGAAAATAAATCTAGGAACAATGTAGAAGACAACAACAATCACATCACATGAAGTACACAAGTATTTTTGGGTAAAATGACCCCGGGAAAAACCCAATGTGGGAAAACACGTTCTTCAATTTGTGGATTTTATTATTATGCAGCAGAAAGAATATAGAGATCTCTTACAAATGGATCGATCCAATCAAATGCCCAAGTAAAACCCAGCAATACACTTCCAGAACAATTGTACGACCCTATACCAAACCAGAGAACCGAAATGACTGAGAAATAATCCCTGCGTAAGCCTCTGTGTCATTCATACAGTTGCCTGCGTCACCCTGTACGGCGGCTCCTTCAGATCTGAGTATTGGCCTCTGCAAAATGCTAAGGAGCTAGACAATCCTCCTGTAAAATTCTCCTCCGTCCTCTCTCTGCAAAATTTCTCTAGTAAACCCTTAAGCAAACTCCTTCTCAAAGCTGAAGTTTGCCCTCTCTCTTCAAAAGACACGCCCAGCCAGCAAGTCGATTTCTTTTATCTCAGTTAGCAAGCGAAAACCCTATCTCGAAAGAGATCAAGGGCTGAGATCAACCCTCATCCTCTCAATGAGATGGATGGCCAAGATTTATAGAACCATCACTCAAATTATTTTCACTTTTAACTTTAGAAAAAGTGCTCAATAAGTCAACGTTAAAATATAACACATCTAATGTACTTTTTCCTAAGTAAACTTTAGGAAAGAGATTAATCCATCAACTTGGCTAGTTTCATTGTCCTCCTCCATGATAGGATGCTACACATGGTGAAGATCTTCTGAATTACACTTGTCAACACTCCCTCTTGAGGAAGGGATTCTTTACCTACCCCATCTTATATCTGAACTTCTCAAACTTTTGTTTGCAAAGTGCCTTGATGAATATATCTGCCATCTGATCATCAGTCTATATGTATTGAAGCCTTACGGCCCCCTTCTGCACATAATCTCTGTTATTTTTAGCTTGGTTTGGGGTCTCAGCTGTTCCTATCTGTCCTAGGCCAGCTGAGGGACACCTTAAATAACCCAACTCAGCTTAGTTTTATCTCAGCCTTAAGTTGGACTTAGGCTGGCAGCGAAAAAATTGTCTTTGAGTGGAATGTGGGGCCCAGGGAGAGAGGGCACACCTCCTTGAAGGTGGCTGAGTGGATTGTGGGACCTAGACCAAGGAGGGTGCACCTCTTAGTGGAGTGGGGTCCAGCCCAAGAGGGGCATGCCAATCTCAACCATTCAGGCCCAAGGCTGGGCACACATCTCAAGGAGGATGGGAGGCTGCTAGGGAGATAAAAGAAGGCTGGGGGTGAAAGGACAGAACACATTCTCATTTGTGAGTGAGCAAGTGAGCAAAAGGAGGGGTGTTTGAGGTTGAGGAAGGAGGGCGAACTGTGCTGGAGAAAGTAGCAGCTGAAGAGGGCGAATCTGGTATAGAAAGGCAGCTGGAAGAGGTCAGGTTCAGGACCATATCAGGCTGCCAGCACCAGGCTCAACCGAGGCCAAGTTCTTACAGCAGCAAGGAAGGCGAGTTAGGGCTCTACATTCTCATCTAGGACTTGCCAGATTCAACCATTCCGTTCAACAAAGAATAAGACCAAATTCTGGGTGTAATTTCAGTCAACAACAGGTTGTACCAGAGGTTGTACAGCTACAGCAAGGAGTGCTGAGTTAGCTGGGCCATACAGAGCATGTGGAGAGGAAAAACCTTGCCTAGAAATTTTCTGTATTGTATCTGCTGTAAAATTCCTCAGAAGCCTCAATAAGAAGCCCTCCTTTGCTGGTTTTTCCCCTACTTATGGTGTCTGTGTTTTTTATGCTTAGTTTACTGTATGTTTCCGCTGCAAATTTTCTGTTTTATATCTCAGCTGTAGGTTACTGCATAAATTCAGATTTTATATCAGCATAGATAATTTCCGGTTTAGTTAATTTATTGGCAGCAATCTCAGTGACTGAGATATAGGTGAAAATTTCAACAATCTCGTAGGAAGTGATAGAAGATGTCTATATGCTTGCTACGATCATGAAACACAAGTTTCTCAGAGAGCTTGATGCCACTCTGATTATTGCAATGTATCACTGTAGCCTCTAACTCCTCACTGAATAGTCCAAAGAACAACTTCCTCAAGAACAGTTCCTCACATGCTGCTAAACTTGTTAAATTTATAAGCAGCTGCGAGAGCCATTCTCCTGGAGGATGGCTAAGACCCTAGACGAGATCTAGGGCCCCCAGTGCACTCCTGGGGTATTTGGTATGGGACCAAACAGTCAGTGCCATGGCAAAAGACCCTTCTTAGGGCCCCCAGTATCTGACTGGGGTTCTTAGTCTGAGACTAAGCAGCTAAAGCCCCTAGAAATGTCTAGGGTACCCATCCCTCAGGCATAGGTTGATCCATGATCTAGTACCATGGTGGAAAAGACCCCTGAGAGGGCCCCCAGTATACGACTGGGGTTCTTGGTGAATACCCAAGCAGTTAAGACCCTTGAGAGGGCCCCCAGTAGATGACTGGGGTTCTTGGTCTATGACCAAGCAGTCAAAGCCCCTAGATAAGCCTAGGTTCCTTGGAAAAGTCCAGGGTACCCATGCATATGGCATGGGTTGATTCTTGGTCTAGGACCAAGCAGTTAAAGTCCCTAGATAAGCCTAGGGCCCCTG
>JZKD02S2185006.1:184809-208973 GCA_000966675.3 Picea glauca
TGGTTCTAGACCAAGAACCCCAGTCGTATACTGGGGGCCCTCTCAGGGGTCTTTACTGCTTGGTACCAGACCAAGAACCCCAGTCATCTACTGGGGGCCCTCTCAGGGGTCTTATTCACCAAGGTACAGGACCAAGGATCAACCCATGCCCCAAGCATGGGTACCTTGGACTTTTCCAAGGGCCCTAGACATGTCTAGGGGCTTTAGCTGCTTGGTCCTAGACCAAGAACCCCAGTCGTCTACTGGGGGCCCTCTCAGGGGTCTTATGCCATGGCACAGACTGTTTGGTCTCAGACCAAGAAACCCCAGGGGTGCACTTGGGGGCCCTAGATCTCAGCTAGGGTCTTTGCCATCCTCCCGGAGAATGGCTCTTGCAGCTGCTATAAATTTAACATGAGGAGAACCCAGAATTAGGGCATCGTGTACCAGGTGGTTATGAGGGCAGGTTGTGGACTGATTTTCATATTTTTGATCAGGTTGTGGTTTATATGATCTTCCAGCAGGTGGTGTAGTTCTTCCATGAGATTTGAGCTGACCTTAGGCACATGTTCATGGAGGACCTTAGGCACATGTCTATGGAGAAGAGCTAATGAATTTTATGTGCCTTGCATCATGAATTTATAAAAACTATTGGTTTGGCTTATCTTGGCTCAAATAGGTACTTTTCTTGTGGAGTACTTTTGAGAATTATGGGTGAATTTATGTGTGGTGTCTTGTTGCTATTTTGGAGTGCCTATCTTAATCCAAAAAATGATTTTCCGAAGGAGATTGCCATGTATGTGATAAGTGGTTCTTCTTCTATTTTTGTCCATATGTCCTAGGTGCCTTTTCCATTAAATATATGAGCCAAAACAGGAAGACAAAGCAAAGTGCTTTGATTGATGAAGTTAATATCAGATTTGTTTTAAGGAAGGTTCCATATTGTCTCCAGCAGGTTGGGTGTTGTTCCTGATGGGGTTACATGCTGATTTGAGGATTCTTTTCTTGGAAAATAGGAGCGCCCTATCATGGGGTTTCATCATGCATTAAATGATCTATTTTTCATGGAGGAAAGGAGGCACCTAGGTGCATGTGCTTTTGATGGAGGTCTATTCATGGCTGTCCACTTGTGCTTTTTCAGGAGTTCTATGCTTGGTATGGAGGGCACCATTTGAGTGTGCTTCAAGGCGATATTACTGATTTATTCATGGAGAGGAAGGTGGATACATGCCGAGTTGAGGATACTTTTCTTGTCTATATTGGAGCACCCTATTTGAGGAGTGATGTATGCTATCATTGGAAGCTTTGTTCTATTATTGGAGATGATCTATTCTTATCCATATAGAGTGCCCTACTTGACTCTCTCTCCTGCTTTTCATGCATGCCTATGAGGATGAGGATCAGACCATCCTTATTAGGATTTATTCTACTTTTAGATTCTCTTGCTTTTTGATCTTATGGCGGATGAAGGTGACCTTGCATGGAACCTATTCTTGGTCAGGGTTATCGCTGGAATTTTGCTATGTATTGGTCTTTCTTCAAGTATAAGAGGAGGAGAAGGTTAGTAGACAATGGGCTGGTTACTTTTGAGTCTTCACCTTTCCTCTTCATTCATCCATAGTTCATGTTATTGTCCCCTTCATACTAGATTACTCAGTGCACTTAGTTATTTGATATTAATCACTTGGAGTTGCTACTGACATGGTCAGTATCGACCTCTGAATAGTAGAATTGAATGATCTTGAGCAGTGTTGGGATGAAACCCCTCAATCTCTCTTCGAGTAGTGTTGTTCTGCCTATAGACCTTAGACTTGTCTACAACTTTATTAATGAAGAATACTCTCTTGGCAGCCAATTGATGTTTCAGGTGTACTCTCTGATTTGTAATGATGATTTTCTGAATTGATAGGCTTGAGTATATCACTCCCCATATCAACTTTTTCTATTTTTGCTTGCTCCATTTCATCAAGACTTTAAGGCACTGGTCAAATTTACATTCAAGGAACTTTTACTTCAGTGTTTGAAGTGTTTTGATTCACTGGTTTCTAGGCATATATCATTGACCCAAATTGCAGCTTTCAGTGAATGCCACTAGGGATACCTTCTTGGAACTAGCATGCTTTAGTTCCAAAGTGAGAGGAAGTTTGCTGGCGACAGGGGCTCTCTTCTTGATTTTTCCATTTGATCCTTAGTTGAGAGGTTGATGGTAGATTCTAGAATCTTGTAAGGACAGTTTTGAGTGATAACACAACCAATAGACATGTCATTTGGTCCAAAATCCATGGTGTTTTGCAGTATGCATTATCATCTATGTACTTTGAAACGAATTATTATTGAAAATTTGTATTATATGCGCCTTGTAGACTTTCAATATATTGAAAAATATCCCCTTTATCCTGAAATTTGGTGTAATCTTTATTTTTTAATTTCCTGTGTCAACTCTTGAGGTTTTCTTGAGTCGAAGTCCATTCCCACTGTTTGGCCTCAACAAGTCATTCTCTGGGTTGAGTTTGGTAACCTTGTTGTAGACTTTTATGTAAAAGGTATGCCCTGAAGAAGCTAAAAAAATGCTTGCATTTTTGGCTTTCCTGGGATGGATTTTTCTGGGTCTCTTCTTGTTCATGTGATGTGCTGAGTTGATCTTTGAAGTAACATATTTATTATTCAGCATTTCCAGAAAAAAGCTCAAAAATCTGTCTTCTGTGAAATCACTTCGCCATAATGATGAGAAATCACTTTTTTGCTATGAAAAGTCTACTCTCTGCTGTGAGAAAACCTTGTTCCTTTCACTGTTGGTTTTTCCCTTTAGCTCCCATGAAAGTGTTTTTTGTTTTGTTATAGAGTCTCACGCTTCAGAATTGTTTCTTTAGGGTTATCAGGGTCTGGTGTGAATAAAAAACCCTTTTGTTTCTGTATTTTCAATATTTTAGCTAAATAATTAAAAATGTGAAAACAATTGAAAAAATCAGCAGTTTCAAGAACTTTTCAAAAACTGCCGAGAAACAGTCAGCGGTTTTTGGAAATGGCCAGAAACTGCTAAGGTATTTCAGGCTTTCCAAAAAGGTCTTGTAAATGGTTTCTGGTGTCTGGAGGCTTTTTGGAGATCAGAACCATGTTTTGGACCGAGTATACATGATTTCTGGAATTCATAGGAACACAAATATTTAGCTATTTGAATTTCAAATTGTGTAATTGGATGTTGCACTGTGTAGAATTGTGATTAATCATTAATAATAAAATAATTTTTTTTTTCTGACATTTTCTGTATATATATATATTGAGGTGGTGGTGGTTGTCTCTGATGTCTTATACCTTGGCATTCCTTGAAATTCGGGGGATCTCTCCAGTTGTACCTGGCGCTCATTGATCCTTATATATATATTTGTTTTGTTGGTGGGTTTTGGAGGGGGGGTTGTCTGTAATGTCCTATCCCTTGCCATCCCTTGAAATTCGGGGTCCTCTCCAATTGTCCCTGGAGCTCATTGGTCCCTCCCTAAACCTTGGCAGTCCAAAGGTTAATTAATACTGATTATCTAGCCAGGGCTTTATTTACACACTAGCCATAGGATATGTTTGGAGCAACTGAACATTTACCGATGTTCTTTTTATGGTGATCCTGCTTGTGCAGAGAACATTTTTGCCTTGACACTACCATGCATGAAGATATTTGTGCTACCTAAAGGCTAAACCTCTATTTCCAAGCTATTCCATCCATCTATACTTTTTGTTGTTCGTAAGACTTAATAGGGTCATTCTTGAACTAGGATTTTCCCTTCCATCAGTTCAGTCTTTGCCAAACCATAATAACCTGTAGGACCTTTCGAGCAACAGCAAATACATCTGTAATTCCTTGAGGTACAGGTTGATGCAAAATCTATGCTTTTATATTTTCTGCAGCTAATTCACCATTTTGCATGTTTCTTTTGAACACACACACACATATTAAAATATATATTATATAAAAATAGCTTCCAGAATGCTTTGCTCCTGGAATCTTTTGGAAATTGGCACTTCATGCTCCCACTTCTCGCTTCACTCCCACAGAGACGGGGAGAAAAATCTTAAGCCCTGGACTGTGCTCCAAAAAAATGCTCTTGGGTGGAAGCGACCTGGAAGTGTGCTCCTGAAGGCGCTTTGGGGTTGCTCCCACCTGGAGCACGTTTTGAGAGCGAAGCAAAGGGGGGTTTGCTCCCACACAGCATAGCTCTTGGTACATCCCAATAGTCGTCTATGATTGTATACTGCATTGATGCTTCTACTTGTCAGTGTTAAACTTTTTGTTTATTCTAATTATTGACAATACCCAGAATTTCATCATTGGTCACTGTATTTCTTGGAGTAAAATCGGTTTTATTTTCCATATGCTGTATATTTTTGATGAAATGATTGGTGTTCCTCAACTTTTACTTGTTTGCATTGTCCCATCCTTTGGCTCTGGTATAGTTGGATTTAATATCAAAAATCAATTATATATATATTTTTTATAGACCAAGGTTTCATCTTTTGGAGGAAAATTTTGGTGTTTCTGAAATTTAAACCATTTTACATTTGTCCCATTATTTTTGTCTGGTGTAGTAAAACACGGTTGTATTATTAATCAGAGGTCACTGGTAAGTATTGATCCCTATTTACTTCATCTTCATCAAATTCTTTTGAGCAGTACCACCAAAGTCATAACATATATTTAGCATAGCAGGCAGTAGTCACTGAGATAACCTTGTAGTTTAACTGCAGAGCAATAGATGCCCTAAGTTTTGGGGTTGCTGCATGGAGGTACTAACTGAAGGATGAAGTTTCTGTTTGCAACTATAGTTCATGAGTTTTTGTTCACTGCCATGCATGAGTACTATCATCATGTTTATTTGTTTTGTTGCAGATATAAACGAGTTATAGCTTGTAATAGGTTGGTTTTAAGAGCACATTCCATCGTCAAGATAACTTCATGCATCTCTTGATTAACCTATTTTTCAGAATCTAAATATATATGACGATACAGTAGGGCTGGTTGATATAAGTAGGGCCATAATTGTGAATGAAATTCAATAGAATATTCAATGTCATATTAAAAAAATTAACAACCTATCAAAGAACTTGCATCCATTAGCAAATTCCAGAAAGATATGACTTACTGGTTTGAGCTGACTTGTTATTCTGCACTGATGGACCTTAATATTGGTCTTTTGGCTCAATTAGTGTCAAATGCCTGTCTTTTAAACCTTCTTTTATTTTTCCTTTTGAATTTTTAATGCATGAAAATTGTTCCGATAGAAATGCAGTCCTTGGTGTGGATTGCTATGTCACCATGCCCATTCACAATCTGAAAATGCTGGAAATTTGGACAAGTTATTTAGTCTGGGCAATGCTTTTCTTAGTGCAGATGACATATATATTCATTTCTACCTACTTGAATTTGGATTAGATATCTGATTTAGGAATTGACAAGTTGAAAATGATGTCTATGTTGGTCCTACAGCATCGAGCCTTGTGGAAAGTTGGACATGGGGAGCTGCCACCTATACCTGATACACTATCTAGAGATGCCAAGGACTTAATACAACGTTGTTTAAAAATTGAGCCTGTGGATCGACCATCAGCAGCTGAGCTCCTGGATCATCCTTTTGTGAAACAGTCATTTTCAGCAGACTTATGCACTGCTGAACCTCCCACTAAAAGTAGACGCCAGAGACGTCTAGCAAGATGATTTTGAAAAAGGTAACGTGTTTTGTACTTTTTTCAATCATTAGTGATAATCTTTCCTTTCAAATCTTTGAAGGGGTTTCAGCAGTGCCTTTTTTGTGGGCTAAATACCTTGTATGCTTGTTTATTTGAGAATTTTTTCCAATAATGATTTCTAGATTGAAGGTATCTATATTTCTTTTCCTTGCTTCCCACCTTTGCAACTTGAAAAGAGCACAAAGGTAAGTTCTTGTACACCGGAAATGCTTTTTACAGCTGGATTTTGGAAGCTTTAGTGCATTTACTATCTTATTGTGTCTCCCACTTTTAGTTATTTTGTTCCATTTATATCTGATTTTTCAAGCTTTAGGAGTGCACAATCTCAAGTATGGGCTTTGTAGCTAGCATGAAGAAAATAATCTATTGCTCTGGGATATAGTTTATATATTCCACTTCTAGTTATTTTGTTTTAAATAGAATCTAAATTTTCAAGGTTGGGGAGTACTCAATCTCAACATTCAAGTATGGGTCTTGTAGCTAGCCTGATAAAAATGATCTATTGCTTTTGGATGTAGTTTTATATATGTATAAGAGTTGTTGTAGCTGGTCCTTTTGCTGACATCTCATTTTCTTAGGTGACCTCAATCTAATTATTCCTGCAAGTTTTGGGCATTCTTTTAGCATTATCTCCTCTTCTATAAGACACTGTTATGATTCACATGAACTGGACATTGAACTTAAGAAAAGTCAAATCTTAACCAATCTCTAATGGAGAGATTCACATATAATATTATAAAATGATGCTAAATCTAATGAAGAGACTCAGATGTGAAGCACTTTACATGTTAAGTAACTGTTATGACCTCTAATGGGTATAGATAGTTAGAACAAATATTCTTAGGGCAGTTAAGATTTAAATAATACTTTTTAATTGGCGTGAGATGACCCTGTTTTTATATAGATAGGACTTTCAAGTCCCATACCGAAGCACACTTGACATTGTTATTATATTGGGCCTCTATGAGGATTTTGAAATAAAGTGATTTATGTGGTTCTCCAATCTTGCTCTTGGGCGTTCTTGCTTCTCCTTTGTATCATAGAAGGTCCTTTTGGAACCTTATCAAGTGGTATCCGAAGTTTGGTTCATCATGCCCATATTTTGCATCGCAAATTAATGTCTGCCTCTAGTCTGAAGGCAGCTATATGTGAGGGTAATAACAGGAAAATTAATGTTAGTGTCACAATCAATGTAAGTGACCTAACTTTAATGTTGTAATGGTCACTTTGTACATAGATTTGTGTGTAATAAAGTGACACATAGGTATGCAAGGTGTTACTTAGAATAGGGACTGAAGGGTCATAGGGGATTCAAATGGACAAAATATATTGCTTTATGTTGTATGCACCTATATGGGAAGTTATGCATTACTTCCTACATTTAATAAAAGTTTTTGTTATTCGCTTATATGTATGTACAAGAGAATAAAAAACTTTTTTTTTTAACCATCTTCTCTCTCCTTAAGATGCCCATGCACAACTTCCAAGAAAATTGAATCCGATCTTCAGTGGTTCAAGGACTCCGATATGGTTCTGACACCATGGTAAAAATAAATACAGATGTGGAATATGATATATTATTATAAATGTAGTCATCTTCATACAAAGTGGAGATCCCCTTTTATTTCACTCATTAGTTAGTTGTGTCACTTAAGTGATCTAATAAGTGATGACATCTTATATGTCATTACTCTTTATGTAAGTCACTTAATCACAATGTAATTTTATTACGTTATACTTTAGTATTGAAGTGTTGATACCCCACACATATTTAAAGTATATAGGAGCTCCCGAATCTGTTATGGAAATGAAATTCATTATTTAGGATTTTGAGAGTTTAGTTGAATTACGGTATTTACCAAGGGTGACTTAGCTTATCAATCTCATGTACATTGATGTGTTTGCCCCTATATTGTAAAATTAAAGAATGCCATTGTAAGATATTCTCGTCTTGGGTTTATTATGGTGTTTATGAACGTGGTTGATTGCTGTTGAGCATTTGGCTATGTTTTATGGTTATTTTTTATTTTGAAGTTTCTATCCTTTGCCTTTGACGGGAAATTTCTGATGCATTCTGTTTGATGTATTTCATATGAAGTACTTTCTCGGCCCATTAACTGTATGTTGGTCACTAATGTATTTAACATATTTTCTTTCTCTCATAAGTATGAGGGTATTTTCTATTTTTTAAACTTTGTTTTATTGAAAGATGTTCAAGTATTGAGCTCAAATTCTCTGAAAGATTTTTTAGAGGCACAATTTGGAATACTTTTAATGTGATCACACTTGTACAGTTTGCAGACCATCATGCTTGGAATATTTGTAAGATTGTTAGATTTTTTAGTAGTGTGAAACAAATAATTGTTCTCAACTCTTTTGAATTTGTTTTAGAATTTATAGTTTGGAATTTCTTAAGTACAAGCAAAGCTAGTAGGGTTCCTTAATTTCTCATAATGTATTTGAGGCATTTCTCATGATTACTGTGATTTTCAAAATGTGACCATTTAAACCATATGTGATGCTTTAAGGTGAAGCACACTTATTTCTGTTTAATTTCCTATCTTTTCCATGGGTGATGATGTGCTGTTAATTTCTGTGCAGTTTCATGATGTATTCTCTGGAACAGCTCTTGAATGCTGACACCAGTGCTTTGTGGGCACTGACATGGGCTAGAAAGCCACTGAAAAAGAAGTGGCTTAAGCATATCATTGCTCTGGCCATGGATTATTTGTTGATACTTTTGTCAGTCTCTGAGGAAAAATCGTTATGTGAATGGAGTGAATCCTTTACTGGTTTGGACAGTTCTCAAATGATTGTTGATTGTCCATTAAACATTGACAGATGAGATTATTCAAGAAAGGAAATAAGCATACATTCAATTCAGTGTGAGGATATCCAGATGTTTGCGTATTTTCAGCTATTTTTTAAGTTTCCTCTTTGATATAAAGGTTTGACCTCTACGCATTGAGCAGATATCCCTTTTTAAGGGAGCTATTCTTAATTGAGAATGCACAGGGTAGTGCGGCAATGGTACCTGTGTGTAATTGCATGATCTATTGAATAAGGGATTATGGTTCAGAGTGGATGCTATCACAAAGGTTGGAGAAAGTAGATTGCAGAGGACAGTACATCAGCAATAGCTGTGTGGAACTGCATGAGCTATTGAATAAGGGATTATGGTTCGGAGTGGTTTCTATCACACGGGTGGAGAAAAACAAATTTGGACTCTACATGTACTGGTAGGCAACACTGATGGAGGGAAGACATATTGTGCTTGGAACTGGATCCACTCAGCTTCTCAGTTTTCCTCCCACCAATGGTCAAAGCCATGCACAACTAGTAGCGACTGCACTCTTGTATGATGGGATCTCGTTCCACATTAATACTCTCCCATGGAGTAACTCCCATCCATTTCTCATCCTTGCTCGTTGTCTGCTCTACACCTAAATTTCTTTTATGTATTTATTTCTATTTTTGAAGTTGGTATGAAATTGTGCTAAAAACAGGAGGTATGTTGCTATTTTTTAACACAGGATGAGCACAATAGTTTTCACTGAGAGTACATAAGCATTCTTTGATTGTTCATTGATGCTCAATAGCTTTTTCAGACACATTGTATTCCTATGCTAGCTCTCTTTGTTACAGAAAGTTGCTTTTCCGATATGTATGATAGAACGGCCATTGTTTGTAACAAATAAATGATCAAAAGTCACTTAGCAATGGGACCACCGAGCTTTTCGAGGAGCAAATTCTCAAATATTTCTGAGCATTGTTGCCAAAACAGCTCCAAAGACAATCTGAAATGTTTAATCTAACAGTAGCTATATTTCTCTGAAACTTGCATGTTGAATATAAGCTTACTACACATTCTAGTTTAGACTTGGAACATCTTTCTCTTATGAGATACCCATATTTAAAATGGCTGGACAATGGGATATGAACTTGAGCTTAATGGACACCATTAACCCGGGACAAGTACCAGAGTGTCAAAATGAATAAAGAAATTGTGGAAAAACCTAAAATGGTAGCAACAAACACATGGAATTCAGTCTGGGCACAGATAATCCCAAGGAATCATAATTGTGTTTTTGTTACTAGTCTAAAAAATTATGTTCAGAATATTATATTTTGAAATTTGTTCAATTATTATTGGATACGTTTAATTTTATCTTTCTTTTATTATATTCATTGAAATAAGCAATGATTGTTTTTGTAACTAAGAGTTTCTCTTCATTTTCAATTAGCATTTTTTTTGACTATGTTTGTCATGGGTTGCTCATATTAAAACTCGATAATTTACTTTACATTGGACTCTGTCACGATACCCCTAGGATAAGTCACAAAACTGGGTCTATTGGTCGGCCTTCTTTCAAGACTTTGCAGGTTGTGAGGTTTGATCTTTTTATGAAAACACGTTATGTGGTTTATTTGGAAATACGTTTTTTTTTCCAAAGGTCTAAGAGAAATCTGAATGATCAATGTTAGCCAATAAGTATTTTAGTTGGAAGCCTAAAATTATAATTTCCTGGGCGGTGGGGTGGTGGAGCAGTTATAAGTCTTAGATGTTGCTCTGGAGCTCAGGGCCAAATGGGCAACTCCATGCTGATTAGGCATCCACATTCTCGTGGAGGATTGGGATGTTAAACCTCTTACGTACGTTTCACACTGGCCCCACGTCTAAAAACGATGGCGTGGATCATGCGTTGTTGCAGTTTAAAAAAAATTAGAACAGTTTTTGGCTGAATAGCTCTTGGTTTCATCCTAGTAGCTCCTATTAAAAAAAACGAAGGATGCAAACAAATTTGAAAGCGTGCTACATCTCAAAATGCAGCACTCTGTTGATGCATACGATCCTCTTAGATTTTTATATTATTAACTGCATTAGCACTTTGTCAGATTGAAGTAAATCTATTCGTTTTCAAAATTAAGTGCGGTCATTATTGATAGCGTTTTTAAAATCTTTATCAGGCTTGAAAATCTATATTCAATTGATGGAGTCGATGTTGCAAGTCTCCAACTCAATTGGAAATCGGGGCAAATAGTGGGCCGCCTGACATGTACGAATTATAAAAAGAGAGTTACCACATTTCCCTAAAATGGCTAAAAATGGCTACTCTATATGGATATTCTAGTAACAAATTTTATTTGCAAATAGATATACTTATTGGATACATTGGTGAGAAATATAAATAAAAAAAAGAGAGCTACCACATTTCCCCAAAATGGCTACTCTATACGGATAGTAATTATAGTAGCAAATTTTATTTGCAAATAGATATACTTATGGGATACATTGGTGAGAAATTAGGTAAATGGATTAATTTTTTTTTGGAAATAGAATAGTGAATGACAAGGGTACACTTGAAGGTAGGGTTTGACAAATTTGTACTAGGGTTTCTGTTCTTATTTTCTGAATTTTTCAGCCAAGAGAGAGAGGTCGCACGTGTGAGCCCACACTTGTGAGAGGAGCATCAGAAGTAGTCCGTACAGGTGACATCGATAGTTCGTACAGTTCGTACATGTGACGTTAGCAGGGCAGGCAATCCATACAGTGGATGTCAACAATCATACAAATGATGTCAACAGACTGTACAACAGAACTACACAATGATATCAGCTAGGGTTTGCAGTAGGTTTGCAAGTTGAAAGTTTTTTCCAGTTTTTTGCTGAATTTTTAATTTGCCGGGAGGATTGTTTTTGTCCTAGAATTCTCAAATATGAAAAATTTACAGAACAAAAATTGTCTCTTGTGTATGGATGAATTTTCTCTCCGATCTTTGTGCTTACACTGTAATTTTTTGTCATAATTTCAGTGTAAAATTATTTAGTAAAAACAACCCTAGTTTAGTGTTTGAGGTCACTTGGAAGTAATTTTCAGATCTGAAATTGAGTACATTGAATTGCCACTCAAAACTTGACATGGTATCAGAGCATAGGGTCTAGAGAGAGAGTGTGTCATCTCTTGAGACACGAGTTGTTGCAGATTTGTGTGGCTGTAGATTTTTGTTGCTGCAGATTTGTGTGGCTGTAGATTTTTGTTGCTGCAGATTTTTTTGTTTTGGGTATGTCACAATGGTGAACACTCTTAGAGTGGAGGACATGTTGGATGGGGCTACTAATTTCTGGGGTTGGAAGGCTACGCTCCTTTTGCTTTTGGATGAGAATGATCTCAAATATTATGTTGAGATGGTGATTTCAAATCCCAACGATCCACATGAATTGATAGCCCATATAAAGAGATAAGTGAAGGCCAAGCGAGTGTTGTATTCTGTGAAGGATCACTTGATTCTTCATATTTTCAATAAGAAGACAACAAATGATATGCATGATGCTTTGGTGGGCTTGTATCAAAGCGAGAATACAAGCTAGAAGTTGATTTTGAGGCACCAACTCTGATATGTTAAGATGTCCAAATCATATATAGTTGCTAGCTATCTCATGAGAATCACTCAAATTCGTGATCAACTTGTAGCCATTGGTGAGAAAGACCTTCACCACCAAGAAAACCTAGCACACAAGAGGGTGCTTGCAAACCCTAGAAGACTAGTGCCCAAGAGAGATGCGCACTTATCCCAAGAAGATGTACTTGCTGAAATCCAAACTCACACAAAAGATATGATTCCTTAATGGGGAATTTACCTTTACTTGTCAACATAAGTGTCTATTGGCACAACAAGGCCGACCTCTCTATCTCATAATATAATTAATATTAACTAGATTAATTATCTTTTACATTAATTATCAATTACATTAAGGTGGCCCCTAGGGGGGCAACTCAATTGGCAAGTGCCGTGAAAATGAAGTTCCAAAGAGGTCTCGAGTTCAACTCCCCTCGACTAATCTAGTGTAACACGTGGGGCAGCTAGGCACACCTGGAGGTTATAGTGGTAGCAGTTGGATAATACGACCATTTGTAACGCGAGTACGTGTCCAACTAGTTGCTGATTCTGCCAGCCATAAAAACAAATTATATTAATGTGGGGCTGACCTGTACCCTTTACATTACAATTAGGGTTACATGCAAGTCTGACTCTTGAACAGTATAACAAAGGATCTCATACACCCACTAGTGCTCAACCACTAGGGGCACATCCATAGTGATGTCCATATCTCTGACTCATTGCATTACACAGAAGAACCACTCTCACTAGTGCTCAGCCACTAGGATCACGTTCACTTGTGCTTGTCCACAAGCACACCCACTCAATAGATCTTCTTTCCCACTACATTACACAGGAGAGTCATCTGGAGTTCATCATCAACTCTCTCATCAGAGGAGGCTAATACATCATCTTCATCTCTGTCTCATGATGATGCACCCAACTCTTTGGGAATTCACGTGTTCACCTTGTGCTCAACCACATGCACGTCCAACTCTGCAGATCTCCTTTCTCATTGCGTTACACAGGACAATTATCTGGAGTTCTTCTCAACTCTCTGTAAGGAGGAGGCCATCTCTACATTCCAACTCTGTCTCAGATAGGAACCACACACCCCTCTTAGGGGATCCCTCTCAGGTTGGTGTCCTGGAGAATGTCTCACACAACTGTAATCATCAACACTCCCTCTCAGCGAGGGAGGCATTCTCCACCAGGCCAAGTCTCTTCACAGAAATACTCGAACTTTGTTTTGGCAAGTGGTTTGGTGAAGATATCCGTGATCTGTTCATGAGTAGGAAGATACTGCACGTGTACTGTCTTCCTCTGCACCATGTCTTTGATATAGTGATACTTTATCTCGATGTGTTTTGATCTGTCATGAAACACAGGGTTCTTGAAGAGCTTTACACAGCTCTGGTTATCACAATGAATAGTAGTAGGATCCATCTCACGATCGAATAAGTCATTCAGAAGCTTGCAAAGCCACACTGCTTTGCAAACTGCTACTCTCGATGCTATATACTCTATTTCTGCGGTACTCAAGGCCATAGGGCTCTGTTTCCTGTTGTACCAGAAACCATGGCAACCTTCACGGTAAAACAACAACCGAATGTGCTCTTCCGGTCCACTATACTCTCTGTCCATTCTGCATATCCCTGCAAACTCAAGTTTTCAGTGGAGGCATATCTCAGGCCATATCTCACTGTGCCTCGTAGATATCCCAATACATGTTTTGCTGCTATCCAGTGAGTGTGTCTCGGTTGACTCATGGAATGACTAAGTACATTCACTACATAGCATGAATCAAGTCTGGTGTTAACCAGATACATCAATGATTCAATCAACTGTGGATCAGTCTCGTCTGAATCATCATCAATCATTTTCTTCAAATCCATCACGTGGATTTGCATTTTGTCATACTGAACTTATTTAATATTTCCATTGTATATTTTCCTTGACTCAGGAAAGTCTCATCGGTCCTTTGTCATACTTTTTGTCCCAAGAAGTAGTGCATCATACTCAAATCCTTCATCTTGAAATCAACAGTCAAAACTTGTATCCAACAACAAGAATTTCTGAATAAGTCATCAAAATCAGGCTCTCGTCACCAACACTGTAATAATATAGGTTTGGATCAACAACACTCTTGGTGAAACCCAAACTCATCAAGAATCCATCCATTTGATATATAGTTTCCAACTCATGGATGGTAGTACGAATGGAAGTGTATTAGGCTTACTGGATCAAGTGTCTCATCATAGACAACTCCCTCTATTTGTGAGAAATCTCTGGCTATAGATTTCGCTTTGTATTTCTAGACACTTCCATCMGCTGCATGCTTGATCTTATAGATCCACTTGGAAGTCATCACAGACTTCCCTTCTGGTCTCTGAACAATATCTTATACATCATTCTTTTAAGATATACTGGTATTCTTCTGTTATGGCATGTTGCCATACCTGTTCTCCTGTTGCTTCTCTATGAGAAGAAGGCTCATAATCAATGATGTGGCTCATGGCTGAAGTGTAATACCCCAAGGTCGAGCCCCTGCTGGATTGTAATTTTGTTTATATGCTGGTGCGTCGAGTGGTTATAAGCTGAGAGACTTATGTGTTTACTAGGCTGGTGAGCCAGATGCCAAGGCCAATGAGCCTGACTTTGTATATGTAAATATGCAGATCATTAATAAAATATAAACATCGTTGTGTGCATACCGACCACGAAGAAAGAGTGATGGGGGACTAAACTTCCACAGGTTGGGTAAGGGAAAGGAGGCTGAAAGGTTGGAAAGAGGGGCCAAGCTTAGGGGCTTAAGTCCTTCAGAATAATAATTTATTATTATTCCAAAGCTGTGTGAAAGACATGTTTTTATCCTAAGTCCCGAGAGAGACAACGTGTGCAAAAGAGAACACATGCAGCTCCATGAAGACAAGTGTCGACCTGGGCGCATGCAGTTAAAATCTGAAGCATCAGCTGTGTTGGGGGGTTCGCTGGTCATTCTTCCCCATCCTCCGTCTGAAACCGTCGGACCTCTGTGGTTGACCTCTGCCCCTCACGCACCTATGGAATCAGTAATCCGTGAGTCCAACTGCACTGGAGTTCGCTTGCCATTCCCGATTCTTGTGAATTCCGTCTGGCCTCTGCATTTTGACCTCGACATACCCACACATACCTGAGCAATCACCCAACGGGAGGGAAAACTGACCTATGTCATCCTTGAACCCAACATATCCGCTCTTGCAGAGCCGACTTTCTTACCTGCACTGTTTGGGTCGTTGCCTTTTGTTTCCCCGAGTTGTTTTGACTAGTTACCGCTGCAGTCACCGTACCTTGCTGGAATTGAGTTGAAAGTGGCTGAAGAAGCGGGTTGTCAGGCTCGTGGTAGAAGAGGCAGTTTGTCAGGCCTGTGAGCAACTCTCTCCAGGCGAGAGTTTGCTGGGAAGTGGTTTTCTCCCAGAGAGCGTCCAACACCAACTACAAAGCTTTGAGAATTCCTGATCCGACCTGTTGTCGAGACCCTGAGAGGGAGGTGAAGTAGTCGATGGATTATGTGACAGTGAAAGCGTATACTCCCGGGTGGAATAGACATGTGGGGAATGAGAGTCCGGGAGTAGTGGGCGTAAGAAGGCTCTTGGAGAGAATCCTTCCGGTTGCACTGTGCAGTTTTCCTGTAACCTCAACCTAGTCTAGGATTCCCTTGCCTTGGGTGGAGTTTAGTCCCAACTCGGGGGTGACCCACTGCTAGCGTGATGAACAACGTGGTCTATCGCTGGGAGGTTCATAGAAGGTCTGCACGTAGTTGGTGGTGTTACGCTAGTTGAAAAGATAAGTATTATTAATGTTCTTAATTTTTATGTTATGCATGTCTGTGATGCTCGAATGTTATCATGTATTCCATTGCATATATGAATTATTGTCTATTACATTTGAATCTGTATGGTAGCAGTGACTTTGTGTTATGTGTTTTATTTTGATTAAAATGCATGTTAGATATATCTATGTATGTATGCATTTCCGCGTGGTAGCATTGCCCGACCTGTTGGTGGCCGGGGATGTTACAAATTGATATCAGAGCTAAGGTTTCAACGCTGACCCTGGATGGGCCGAATAAGTGGTTTTTGGACCCAAAGTTTCGAGTGGAAATTGTGTTTGGAGGAACTAATTTCGAACCTTAGAATGTTCCTGAGTGCCAAGAGGTTACTTGGCCGTGTTACGAGGCTCAGGAGGTGTAGTGGTATCATAAAACCGTAACAGGCGTGGTATTTGGCCAGAGATAGAGAGATCACAACACTCGAGGTGTTGGATCCATAGGATCTGTTTGAAAGGAAGGGAAATTCTTTACGACCGCTAGATCTTGAGAAGTCGCGGACGGGTTAGTCGCGAGAACCCTTCGGAATTCGCAAAATCAAAAGATTGGAAGTGAAGAGAGGTGAACACCTCCAAAGAAAAGAATCACGAAGTGGATATCAACCGTTGGTTGTAGGAGAGATAAGGACTGTCGATTATCTAGGGAGAGTCCGGAACTGTGGCAATCGGGAGAAGGGGAATGTGCTGATGCACAAATTTTCGAAGCCTGAAGTTTTGAAGTGAAAGGGTAGACGTGGCGGGGTCGGATGACGTCGCCTGGGGTGATGTGGACCTTCCTAGGCGTACCACGTGCCATCGCCTTAGTTGGTGACAACTGTACTATGTGGGCCCGGAGGGTAGAGAAGCCGAAAGTTCGGAAGTCGCGAGATTGGAAGGGAAGCAAGCGTGAAAGCTTCTAGAACTCGAAGTCCCGAAGCTTCAATGATAGAAATTCCACAGTGAGTGTCAGTCGTTGGATGCTGGGTAGACGTGGATCGTTGATCCACCCTACTTCGCGAGTTCGTTAATTTGGAACTCCTAGAATCTATTGTGATGTATTATGAAGACTTAGTAACCCGAAGTCTTGATTAAGCGCCTATCGATATAGCGCTTGGTCACAGCTCGTGGTCGCAGGGGTTGGGGCTAAGAGAAAATGGCTAAGGCCTGAAATTGTTACAGAGTCTAGCAGAGCTCCGAAAATTCATGAAATTTGAACGTTTCTTAAAACAGATTCGGTTTATGAATTCTATGGGATTTGTTAAGGAATGATGGCTTAACAAATTCTGGTTGACTGCACGTTGTGTTTGCAGAGTTCAATGAGTGTCAGGACCGAAGCGAATTGACACTGTGTGCAGAGGAATGGAAGAGGCACATAATACTTCCAGTTCAGAGAATGAAGCTAAATGGATGGATGTCCATTTGGGAGTAGAAGGCTCGAACTCCAATGGGCATGGAGAAGAGATCGATAAGGAAGTGCGTATGATGAAAATCATTGAAAGATTGTAGAAAGATGTCCAAACTCACCAATCAGATAGCGGAAAGCTCATGAAAGCTAAGGAAAAACAGGGAAAATTCAACTTAAAGTTGATGAAGAGTTTGGCGAGAATAGAAAAGAAGTTGGATAGGGATATTGACTCAAGCAAAATAGGGAGTCGCAAGACCCCTGAAAAGAAAATGAGATCAAGAAGCGTTAGCAAGCATCATTGCTACTCCCCGAAGCAGTCCAATAAGGAGGTACACAATAGTTCAAACCCATCTCCTACCAGAAATCACAAGAGATCTGGAGTGGATGAGTTGAAGTTCGAAATGAACAATATTAAACCTCCCACGTTTGATGGAGAACACAAGAATGAGAAAGATGCCGAAACATGGTCACTTGGCATGAGGAAATATTTCCAACTACAGAATTATTCCTCTCATGCAGAAAGAAGAATTGCAATGTATCAACTGAAGGGAAAGACATCCATGTGGTGGGATCAACTTGTGCTGGTGCAACACATTAGAGAGAAAGATGTTACTTGGAAAGAATTCAAGAAGTATTTTGAAAAGAAATACTTGATTAAAAGATACTATGAAAGAAAGATGAAAGAGTTCTTTGAACTAAAGCTGGACAACATGACCATTGATGAATACAAACAAATGTTTTTGGAATTGCTGAAGTATGTTCCATTCATCAAAGATGAGACTGTCAAGATTCAAAGGTATCTGAGTGGACTGCCACCTTCCATTGGTGACAAGATCCAGTATGATGATCCTAAGACTATGGAAGAAACTATAAGGAGAGAAAAATGCTTGTATGAGCAACAAAGAAAAAATTCTACTTTTCGGAAGGCTTGGGATGACCACAAGAAGTTCAAGAAAGAGCAGAGACATAAGGGAAACAAACCTCCCTTTTTCAGAAATAGTTCTCAAGGATAGCCATCGTTTAGAGAGCCGAGAACCACTGACGTAGGGGGACAAAGGCCAAGGAAGACACCCATTCAGTGTTGGGGTTGTCAGGGAAACCACAAGTACAAAGACTGTCCCCACAAAAAAAGAAAAGTGAGAGCTGTCCATAATGTTCAGCAAGCTGAAACAATGGAGGACATGGGCAGTAGAGTACCCAGGATCTACGCAGCCCTGGACAACAAGCAAGCAAAATATCAGTCGCACATGATTGAAGTTGAAGGTATGATCAACAATCATGCCTTTACTATTTTAATTGATTCAGGGCCTAGTCATAGTTATATAGGTCCTGGAGTGGTGGAAAGTTTGAAATTGCCAAGAAGCAAGCATGAGAAATCTTGGCTGGTGCAGTTGGCTACAGGAGCCAAGAGGAAAGTTGTTGAGTTGGTTAAATCATGTTCAATGGACATGAATGGACTAAGTACTAAGGTAGACCTGAATATCTTGCCTATAGGTTCTTATGATTTCCTAATTGCTATGGACTGGTTGGACCAACACTATGCCATCTTAGATTGTCGTAACAAGGTATTCACTTGCTTGGATCAAGAATGAAACCTAAGGAAAGTGCAAACCCAAGGAAAGTGCAGGGAATTCCAAGGGCAGTCACTGTCAGAGAAATCTTAGCAATGCAGTCGAAGACGTGCTACATGAAAGGCTGTCAAGTATTTGCAGCCCATGTGGAGGAAACACCTAAGGATAAGGTGTCAAATATTGAAGATCATGCGGTACTAAAAGAGTTTGAAGATGTATTCCAGGAGGTACCCGGACTACCCCCGAAGAGAGATATCGACTTCTCTGTAAACTTGATGCCTGGAGCAACTCCAGTATCGAAAGCTCCTTACAGAATGAGTACGCTAGAGTTGAAAGAACTGCAGTTGCAACTTGAAGAGCTACTGAAGAAGGGGTATATACGCCCAAGTGTGTCACCTTGGGGAGCCCCGATCCTGTTCGTGAAGAAGAAGGATGGGATGTTGAGATTGTGCATCGATTTTAGACAGTTAAACAAAGTGACTGTTAAGAACAAGTATCTTTTGTCGCATATCGATGATCTCTTTGACTAGTTGAAGGATGCTAAGATATTTTCGAAAATAGATCTTAGATCAAGATATCACCAAATAAGAATAAATGATGAAGACATCGACAAGACCTCCTTCAGAACAAGGTATGGTCACTATGAATTCACAGTGGTGCCATTTGGGTTGTCGAATGCACCCGCTGTTTTTATGTCCCTAATGAATGGTGTATTTAGGGACTATCTGAAGAAGTTTGTCATAGTCTTTTTGGATGACATCCCGATGTATTCCAAGTCAGAGGAAG
The DNA here is from genome assembly GCA_000966675.3 of Picea glauca. NCBI lineage: Eukaryota > Viridiplantae > Streptophyta > Pinopsida > Pinales > Pinaceae > Picea > Picea glauca. The sequence goes on from JZKD02S2185006.1 coordinate 204,510, forward strand.
AACATGAACAACATCTAATGATGGTGTTGTGAGTGTTAAGAGAGCACCAACTTTATGCCAAATTGATCAAGTGCTCATTTTATGAAAAAACAAATCCATTACTTGGGGCATATCATTTCAAAGAATGGGATTGCTGTGGATCCTGAGAAGATAGAAGCCATCAGAGAATGGTCAACGCCTAAGAATGTGACAGAATTTAGATCATTTATGGGTCTAGCTGGCTATTACAAAAGGTTCATTGCATGATTCTCAAGGATAGCTCACCCCATCACTTCCTTGCAAAGGAAGGAGAAGAAGTTTCAGTGGATGAAGGATTGTGAGAAAATCTTCTAGCAATTGAAGTATTTGTTAATCAGTGCTCCAATCCTGAGGATTGCAGATCCAAATGAGGATTTCGTAGTTTGCACAGATGCATGCAAATAAGGACTGGGAGGAGTCCTCAACCATAATGGGTTTGTCATATGTTATGAATCCAAAAAATTGAAAGAACACGAAAAAACTATGCCACTCATGATTTGGAGTTGGTAGCTATCGTTCACGCTCTGAAGAAATGGAGGCATTACTTCATGGGAAAGAGGCTCGAACTGAGAACAGACCACAACGGTCTGAAGTATTTGTTTGATCAACGAACCTTAAATGCTATACAAATTAGATGGTTGGAATTCCTTTGTGAGTACGACTTTGATATCAAGCATATAAAAGGAAAAGAGAACAAAGTCGTTGATGCACTCACCAGGAGAGTACATGAAATTAATGCTACAACCATTAGCATGTATCAAACTGATATTAAAGACATAATTTTGGAAGTTGCAAATGCAGATTTGCAGTACAAAGAATTGGTAGCAAAGCTACAACAAGGCAAGATGCTACATAAAGTGGAAGATTATAAATTGGAACTGGATGGAACACTCTTGTACAAAAATAKAATTTATGTACCTAATTTTCAGAAATGGAGAATTATGATTTTGAAGGAAATGTATAATGTGCCTTATTTTGACCCCCCCGGATATCAAAAAACAGTGGCAACAGTMAAAAGCCATTACTTTTGGCCAGGTATGAAGAAAGAAATTGCAGATTACATCGCTAGATATATGGAKTGTCAGAAGATTAAAGCTAAGCATAGGCACCCAACATGGTTGCTGCAACCTTTACCCATTCTTGAGTGGAAGTGGGAGGTAGTGACAATGGATTTCATTATAGGATTGCCCAGAACTGACAAACAACACAATTCAATCATGGTGGCGGTGGACAAGCTTACGAAAGATGCCCATTTCATTCCATTAAATACTACTCACAAGTCATCTAACATTGTTGATATTTTTATGAGGGAAATAACACGATTGCACGGTGTTCCCAAGACAATTGTGTCTGACAGGGATTTGAAATTTACCTCAAAGTTCTAGAAGGGGTTGTTCAAAGGATTCAGAACAAATCTGAACTTCAGCATTGCTTATCATCCTAAGTTTGATGGGCAGATAGAGAGGGTGAACCAAGTGATAGAAGATATGCTAAGGATGTATGTGATGGACAAACCATCTAAATTGGAAGACTACCTACACTTGCTAGTAGAATTCGCCTACAACAATGGGTATCAAGCATCGTTGAAGATAAGCCCATTTGAAGCACTTTATGGCAGAAAGTGCAATACTCCAGTAAGATGGGATAATCCAATTGATAGAGCAGTGGTTGGGCCAGAGTTGCTCAAGGAAATGGATGATAAAATGTTGAAGATTAAGCAGAATTTGAAAGCTGCCCAAGACAGACAGAATAGTTATGCCGATAAGAAAAGAACCCACCGAGAGTTTAAAGTGGGTGATCATGTTTTTTTGAAAGTAAAAGCCAACAGAAGTTCCCCAAGGATGAGAAACTGTTCAAAGTTGGCAGCCAGATTTTGTGGACTGTTTGAAATCCTAGAAAGGATTGGACCAGTGGAATATATGCTTGCATTGCCTGTATCCATGATTGCATATAATGTGTTTCATATTTCATTGCTTAAGAAATATATACCTGATGCTAATCATGTGATTGATTAGAATGTGATTCATATTTCATTGCTTAAGAAATATATACCTGATGCTAAGCAGATGTCTTGCAAGTGCATCCCGTGCGCATATTGGACCCGAAGAGAAAACAACTTCGGAATTGATCCATAGAGCTTGTAAAGGTCCAGTGGACCTGGTACGGTCCTGAGGACACAACATAGGAACATGAAGATGCTATGCGGGCAGAGTACCCACATCTTTTTGAAGATTTTGGAAATCTTACTGATGCTGTGTAAAGAGTTGCATTGAGGACAATGAAAAAATAAGGGGTGGGGATTTTAATACCCCAAGGTCGAGCCCCTGCTGGATTGTAATTTTGTTTATAGGCTGGTGAGCCGAGTGGTTATAAGTTGAGAGAATTATGTGTTTACTAGGCTGGTGAGCCGAGTGGTTATAAGCTGAGAGACTTATGTGTTTACTACACTGGTGAGCCAGATGCCAAGGCCAATGAGCTTGACTTTGTATATGTAAATATGTAGATCATTAATAAAATATAAACATCGCTACGTGCAGACCGACCACGAAGAAAGAGTGATGGGGGACTAAACTTCCACAGAGTGGGTAAGGGAAATGGGGCTGAAAGGTTGGAAAGAAGGGCTAAGCTTAGGGGATTAATTCCTTAAGAATAATAATTTATTATTATTCCAAAGCTCTGTGAAAAATATGTTTTTATCCTAAGTCCTGGGAGAGGCAACATGTGCAAAAGGGAAAGCATGCAACTCCAGAAAGACAAGTGTCGACATGAGCATATGCAATTAAAAGATGAAGCGTCAACTGTGTTGGGGGGTTTGCTGGTCATTCTTCTCTATCCTCCGTCTGAAACCGTCTGACCTTTGTGGTCGACCTCTGCCTCTCACACACCTCTGGAATCAGTAATCCGTGAGTCCAACTGCGCTGGAGTTCGCTTTCCGTTCCCAATTCCTATGAAATCCATCTGGCCTTTATGTTTTGACCTCGACATACCCACACATACTTGAGCAATCACCCAATGGGAGGGAAAACCGACCCGTGTTATCCTTGAACCCAACATATCCGCTCTTGTAGAGCTGAGTTTGTACCTGGATTGTTTGGGTCGCTGCCTTCTGTTTTCCTGAGTTGTTTTGACCAGTTACCGTTGCAATCACCATACCTTGCTGGAATTGAGTCGAAAGTGGCTTAAGAAGCAGGTTGTTTGTCCCGTGGTAGAAGAGGAAGGTTTTCAAGCATGTGAACAACTCTCTCCAGGTGAGAGAGTTTGCTGGGAAGTGGTTTTTTTCCAAAGAGAATCCAACACCAACTACGAAGCTCTGAGAATTCCTGATCTGACCTGTTGCCGAGACCCTGAGAGGGAGGTGAAGCAACCAATGGACTGTGTTACAGTGAAGGTGTATACTCCTGGGTGGCACAGGCATGTGGGGAATGAGAGTCCGTGAGAAGTGGGCGTAAGAAGACTCCTGGAGAGAATCCTTCCAGTTGCACTGTGCAGTTTTTCTGTAACCTCAACCTAGTCTAGGATTCCCTTGCCCTGGGTGGAGATTAGTCCCAGCTCGGGGGTGACCTGTTGGTTGTGGAGCCTGATTATCTTCCTGATTCAGAGGTCTTTTCTTTCAGCTGTGTTTATACCCCAGAAGTATGTACACTCTTCCACGCGGGGGAGTGCAGAGGGGGGGGGGTACCCCCTCTGCGGGGTCCGAGGGTAAGCGGGCCCCCAGCGGGGGTTCGGGGGCGAAGCCCCTGAAGCAAAAATTGCCTTGTAAAAGTATATTGTAATTTCATTGTAAATATGGACCGTTCATTATAAGGTCGCAGATCTAACGGTAGAGATTATGTTAGGGTTTTTTGCCCTAGAAGACAACCCTCTTTTATGAGGGAAATGTATTGCGACTATGGATGGTGGTGAATATTGTATTATGAGAGAGGAGATTGTGAGAGAAAGAAGAGGAAGTTACAACAAGTTTTTCTGTAGGTTGTATCCCTTCATTTGCTGGATAATAATAAAGGAAGGACCTGGCAATTTCTCTAGTGGACGTAGCCCACACTGGGTGAACCACGTAAATCTCTGTCTCTCTTGTTTTGTGTCTTCTATGTTTTGTTTCTGCATTTGTTTTATTTTATTACTCCGCGGTCCTGTTTTTCTAACAACTGGTATCATAGCGTAAGGTAACTCGTAGGAAAAGAGGGTTCTTAGTTTGAGTGGGAGCAATGTCAGAAGATGAAAAGTTTAGGGTCGATAAATTTAACGGCCAAAACTACCAGTTATGGAAAATGCAGATGGAAGACTATTTATATCAGAAGGATCTATTCCTACCATTGAGAGGAGTAGCAAAGAAGCCGGCGACCATGAAGGACGAAGAATGAGAGATTCTTGACAGAAAAGATCTAGGAACGATACGGCTGAGCCTGACAACGTCGGTGGCTTTCAATATTTTGAAAGAAAAGACAA
>JZKD02S2185006.1:254305-268072 GCA_000966675.3 Picea glauca
TTCATGGGTTTTCTTTAGGTATTTCTCACCTACACCACTAAGGGGGGCATCAATTCAATTACATTTAGGCATTGGAGTCGAGAGGGTCATATCTTGATCACTCTGGCTTCTCTTCGGCAAGGGGGGAAAGTAGCTACCTATGTCCTATCCTATTGTCACAAGGCAGTTAACCCAGATTAAACAGTTGGGTCAAGATTTTATTCTTTCTAGGGGCTACCTGACCAGGATTAGATGGTTTGATCAGATGCATTCACTAAGTCTAACCTAGGGGATACCTGACCAGGATTAGATGGTCTGATCAGATGCATTCACTAACCTAACAACATTGAAAATTTAAAAGAACTTGGTCATGCTTGAAAGGTATGACCAAATTGTTATTATTGCATGGGGCCTTTGCTTCAATTCTTTTCTGCCCTCTTTTCTCTTTTTCTTTTTCTTTTTTATTTTCTTTTTCACAAATTATTTGCAGAATGCAATATCATTTGTGAACCAAATCACCAGATTCAGTTAATATCCAAGTCATAAGATGATTCCCATAAATTATGGGGTGATAACATAGAGGAACTTAGACATTAGTAAGAAAAGTCGGGTTGGAACATGGTGTTAGGAAGATCCTATTAGAATATTGTGCTTGTTTAACCATAGACAATATTACAATATTGTCACCCAACCAAAGGCACACAACCACCCCCGAGCACCGTAACCTTTGACATATAGAATGATTCTGGAAGCAACACTCGACCCAAAGGATAACTGAGAGAGAGAGGGCACACCTTTCTCCAAAGGTAGTGCACCAAGAAGAAAGTCCCAAACCACAGACCAAGACCAATACATAGTTGCAGTCATTGCAACTGCACTCTTCCTCTAGACTTGTGCACCACTTTCTTGAGTGTGAGTGTGTTACCAAATGAGCTCAAGAGTATTCTATTTATACTAATATGACCAGGTGAACATGTGTCTCTTCAAGCAGGGCTGACCTATCCTTTTCTGCATATAATACTTCAATATTACTTATTCTACTAAGCTGACTTGTCTTCCAGGGTTTTCACACATCTGTTTAGGTTTTCTCTTGCTTCCAAAATATTCTATTCTAGTCAAAGGTTTATCCATGGAGGTTAATGCCTCCCGAAGCTACCAAAACATGAACACTTCCACTTATCTAGGGAGGTATTTAACCATGCTATTCCCTTATGGTATTCATAGCCTTGCTCGCTATGCCATGATCCTCTTTTCATGGTTATGAAGACCATGCTACTAGTATCATCATTACATCGCCCATGTCTACATCCATGTGGACCTGTCAATCTCATCTAGGGGCCACAACCAACTAGAGAACACTAGAGTTACATCTCGTAGTGTGTTTCACCATCATCATCATGGGATACACCTGCATGACATGCTCACCCATGACTACACCTTCATGATGTGCTCACCCATGACTACACCCACATTCCGTGCTCACCCATGGCTACACCCATGTCATGAGTATCATCATTACTATCATCATTATCCATCCATATCACATGGCATGGAAAATACCTACATGGTATTGCAGACTGATAACATCACTGGAGATACATAGGCTATCTCATGATCATCCAAATCATATTATGAGAAACACCATCACAACCATACAGGTTCTCGACTACGCTACTAGCATACCAGACTATCTCACTAGTGTAGCAACAACTCGGCATACCAGACCATTTCACTGGAGTAGCCTACAACTCGACATAAAGTCTACAACTTAGCACAAGGCCTACAACTCGACATGAAGCCTACAACTTGATACAAGGCCTACAACTCAACATGAATCCTACAACTTGACACAATGCCTACAACTCGACACAAGGCCTACAACTCGACATGAAGCCTACACCTCGACACAAGGCCTACAACTCGACATAAGGCCTCTAACTCGACATGAAGCCTAAAATTTGGCACAAGGCCTACAAATCGACTCGAAGGCCTACAACTCGGCACAAAGGCCTACAAATCGGCACAAAGGCCTACAACTCAGCACAAAGGCCTACAAGATCCTTCTTTTCAAAATTTTCCATCAACTCCCTTTAACTGAGAGAATCCTCGAACCACATTTCTATCTGCTGCATGTCCCTATGAATCCTTCAAAGTGTCATGAGACCTTGCTACTTCCTGATCACTGACTCCCTATGAATTTTGACTCCCTCTGAGTCCTTTCCAGTCTTTGTTTCTGTGGTAACTTTCCTGAATACATAGGATAACTTTCTCGAAACATAAACAATAAGAGAAAACGTATTTCCAATATAATAACATTTTATATAAGAACATATAAATTTCATGGTAATTCATTATAGCATTACCAAGGTGTCCTTCCTGAGAATAAGAACAGGAAATATCTCATGGATTCTGGCTATTGTTTCGCTTGAGTTGCTTTTCTTCTGAGACAAATATTCTTTCCAACTTGGAGAGTGCGTTGTTCTTATGAATGTATTAGATCTGATATCTTTTTGGCTCTACGATTGCTTCTTGGACAAAGATCCATTTTATTTCTAGAGATTTAGATCTAGTAGTTTCCTTTTATTATTTCTACTACTCCATGTTCATGTGCTTGGAAGCTCCAAAAATCAAAGTCTTCATCCTTTGATGCCTGCTCTTCAATATTTGGTTCCATAATTTTGCCCTTGTTCTTTGCAAGGATGATGCCAATCCTTGTCTTCCATGCTCTATGAAGATACCATGCTTCTGCTGCGCCACTCTGATTTTATGGAGGAAGTCACGATTGTCTTTGACTTTGACCCAAAAATTCAACTTTGACATTTTTGATGGCTGAGGGAACTAGAATATGTGCTGGGTTATGGAACACTAGGATAACAAAAAATTAGTCCCAATACTTCACAAAAAATTTGACTGCAACTGGTGCTGCAACTGGCACTACAATTGGTGCTGCAACTGGCACTGCAATTGGCACTGCAACTGGCACAAAGGAAATGGAACTGAAACTGTAATTGTGCTACAATGAGATTGATAGAGAGCTGCATATCTACCTTCTAGTGGTTAGACTATTTTGAAGGTGGTGTGGGCCCATAACTTGTTAGAATATTTTGCTCATTTAACTATATACAATATCACAATATTGTCACCCAACCATAGGCACAAAACCATCCTCGAGCACCGTAACCTTTGATAGATAGAATGATTTTGGAAGAAGAACTAGACCCAAAGGATAACCAAGAGAGAGAGAGAGTGCACCTTTCTCCAAAGGTAGCACACCAAGCGGAAATTCCCAAACCATAGGCCAAGACCAACACCCAACTGCAGTCGTTGAAACTGCACTCTTCTTCTAGACTTGCACACCACTTTCTTGAGTGAGTGTGTTACCAAATGATCTCAAGAGCCTTATATTTATACTAATCTGACCAGGTGAACATGTGTCTCTTCAAGCAGGGCCGACCAATCCTTTTCTGCATATAATACTTCAATATTACTTATTCTGTTGAGCTGACTTGTCTTCCAGGGTTTTCACACATCTGTTTAGGTTTTCTTTTTATTATGAAATATTCTATTCTATTTAAAGGTTATCCATGGAGGTTAATACCTCCCAAAGATACCAAAACATCAACAAAGCCCTGGAAATATTTTACCAAATACTATCAATGTTCGTAAGAACTTTTGGAATAGTTGTCATACAGGAGATAACAAAGGAGATGATATACGTTGCTCATGAGGATGATGATGAAGAGTGAAGAGGCATCCTAATGATTAGGATGATCCTGATAAGAGGATGTATACACCCCATGAAGATATGTCATTGAAGGTCACTCGTTATACAAATATTTCCAACAAAGTTAATGAAACCACAACAATGATAAGTTCAACTCACATGAACAATCGCTAGATTATGTCGCAACAATAAGTAATGATTCTAACATATATTACAAGTTAGATTTTGATATTTTAATATCAGAGCTAGCAAGTTGATTTCTAGAGAGAAAATACAAATATTTATGACCAGAGCATGATTGTGAAAGAATTTGAACCCAATGGAAATTGGTCTATTCCCTATGTTCCTACTTCTAGGATTTATGATTTGGGGTTATTAAATTTTCGAGCAAGCCAAAAAATTAGATATATTTCCTCTAATATTCCAATAATTCCTTCTAATCATACTTATCAAGTGCCTTTGACCACCGATGAAGATTTATTGTATGGCCTTGATGATGATTATAAGTATGTACATATTGGTTTGATTCATTTTTTGTCTTAAATTCTTTAGTCCGATTTGGTTTAAATGTCAGTAGTGTATGTTGTATTTTAGATTGTCGGCATAATATATTCTCAGATGAAGGAGGTTTATAGTATGGCCTTGAAGATTCTTTTGACTTAGTGTATATTATATTTTATTTGAGATATTTTCCCTATCCTATTCTGAATCTTATGGAAGCAAGGGTGGAACAAGAAGGCCTTGAAATTGGTAGATTGTCTCTTGTTGCAGTGCATTTAGAAATTGTTTGATTTTTTTTTGCAAGAGAAGTGTAAAGATCATAGATTACAAAAAGTATTGAAAAATACAAATATATGGTTTACCCTCTTTGAAATACTATGCGTCTTTCAATTCAAGCATGGAAAAGAAATAGCCTAGCTAATCTATTAACAAGAGAAGGTATTCCTAGTTCCAAGGAAGAGTCTGTCAAGCTACTCAGAGCTCTCACTAGAGAAGAAAAAGGGAAGCTCACTAGTGAAGAAAAAGGGAAGAAAATAACTGATGAAGAACTATGTCCTCCAAGAAACTTTTGCTTTCCATGTTTTTGTCAAATGATTAGAGGGACCCTTGTAGAGTCATTAATCCTTCTCTAAGAAAATTTTGCTTTCCATGTTTTTGTCAAATGATTAGAGGGACTCTTGTAGAGTCATTAATCCTTGAGAGGTGGTATAATGTCTACAACATCGTAAATAATTACAAATATTATGGTCAGAGTCCATATATGAATTTCTCTGTCTTAGAGTTTGAGTTGCATAAAAGGTTAAGGTGTGTTAGAGTTTTATTATCCGTAGACGACATTCAAGGATTTTATAAAGTCCACAATTAAGTTAAGTACATGAAAATCTATGGATAGTTTTTGATAGTCATACATTTGTTAATTGTGTCCCATGGTATCTGTGGTTTGTATTATTCTTAGAATTATTCTTTTCGAGAATTGGGTTTGATAGTGTAAAAGAAAATGATTTCTTCCTACATTTCACCATGGATGTTGTAGTAGTATCACAACAAAAACTTTCGTTTAAATTTGAGCTCAAGTGTACAAAAGCCAAGGTAAAATATTTTCTTGAGACAAAGGATTATGGAGATGTGCCAATATATGCCTCGTGCACACATTTTGTTAGCCACTTTCAAGAAACAATTTGTCCTCTTGAACTTCAAGATATGTCCTTTCTTCATGGATTTACCACTCATGATCCATATGGAGCACCCAACATAGTGGGAAGAAACTAATATGATAGAGAATGATGATCTTGAAAATCATTACAATGATAATGGTCTCCATATGGCCTACGAATATCATTATTTTCTATATGATTTAACAAATGAAGAAATTTTAATCTAGATCAAAATCGCATGGAAGATTAAGTAGGAATCATATTGAGCCCAATGCCCAACCATTATTATTTTGTTTGTAATTTCAATTCAAATCCAGTTGTTGAGGGGTCTTGTTATGGAATATCCATCAAGAACAACCCTCATGGGGTGAGATAACAAGTGGTAGTCTCCACTTTCCCAATCAAATTTGTTGGGAGACCTATGTGCATTGTCATAAAATTTTGGTGTACATGTCAATTTTATCAAGATTTATGGAGATGAAGTTGGCGGTTTTCCATGACCAATTACCTATTATAAAATCTATATATTGAGTATCACTCCCTCATTTGAGGCATTTGAACTTGGAGAGGAGTCTTGAGAGCTTGGGTATAGGACATTTTGGAGTCAAGAGTCTGCAACATGCCTCTAGTGTCACACCTTTGTTGTTCGTAAAGTCTCCATATTCTCAGTAGGTTTATTATTTTGAGCTATCCTTCTATTTGAATCTCCATGCCATTTTGTAGGATTAAGATTAACCATCTAAAAAAATGGTATTGTAGCTAATCTACCTTTCTCTCTAGTTCTTAGACTAGATTGAAACCAAAATATCTCTAGAAGTGAGTGGTCTGAGCAAGAGATTTTGCTGTTAGTAGAGCCATTAGGATGGGTTTGCAATAACATGTTTATCCCTATAATCTCTTTATCATATGAATACAATAATCTCTTTCTAAAGACTTCTATGTTGAGTTATGTCATGTTTCTCTAATTTTTTTTTTCTTTGAGCCAAAAAATCTATAGTTGAAGTAGTCGAGAAGTGATACTTTGTTAAGAGATGAATAAGTTGCAGAAGCTGGTGTACATCAAGGAATCCACACTCGAGGATGCTTGTGAAGGTAAAACGTTCCATATGTTGTAGTCCGTATTCAATGGTAATAACATGTGCACATAATATTTCTCTCCATTACCTTGAGCTTTATATATTACTTGGTTTTGAAGTAGATACAAGTATTTTTCCACAAAAGATACTTTAAAATGGAAAGACAAAGTCATGATGTTTCCAACATATTGAGTAGGGGTGGTAACAGAGCCAACAAGTTGATTTCCAAAAAGAGTTGAAAATATAATACAAATATTTATGATCAAAGATTGATTGTGTAAGAACTTGAACCCAATCCTAATTGGTTTATTCCCCATGTTCCTGTTTCGATAATATATGATTTGGGGTTATTAAAATTTCGAGATAGCCCAAAAATTATATATGTTTTCTATAATATTCTAGTTAGCCTTTGTAATCATCCTTGTCATGTTCCGTTGATCACTAATAAATATTTGTAGTATGGCCTTGACCATGATTATAATTATGTATTCATTGGTTGATTCGATTTGGCTTAAATCCTTTAGTCCAACCTATTTTAAATGTTAGTAGTCTCTATTGTGTTTTATATTGTTTGCATAATACATTCTTAGATATATTGATAGGGGGTTTTCAAGCTCCTTTTAATAATGGACCCATATAGTCTTTTGTAGTTCCTTGCTATTCTATTAGTTTAGTAGATCCACATATCAAAACTATTCTCCAAGCATATGTCCAAGTTTCTAAGTTCAACATGTTTGATCAGTTTCATATTGTCCATTTACTCACAATTCTTTGTCTTAGGTTTATCACTACCACTATATATTCACACCATCCTCAACTTTGTGATACAAAACTCCATGAAAGCGTGCTGACATGTCTAGAAAATGCAACACCCATTGTTCTTGATTTTTCAAAATTAACTTATCCTGAAGAATGACAAGAATGATATGTGAAAATCTCATCACAAATTACAAAACCTATTATTATTCATAGATTGAACCTAACTCAAACATCATGAGGAAATGTGATTACATTAAATAAATCCAATTCCTTGAGGTTGCTTGAATCCATATCCTCTGTAAGTAAACCCTAGTTTCCTTCCTTTCCAAATCTAGAATCTGTTGATACTGAGAGGGGGGTGAATCAATATCAAGTAAAATTTAAATCCTTTTTCAAATTATACTTAAACCATTCAATTATATCCAATGAGAAATGAAAAAGAGTATAAGAGTTACACCAATACACCACAATACACCATGCACAATATATGATAAATAATCAATAGTTATTGTTCAAGGGAAGTAATGACTTCAAAAGGTAGCTACAACTTTCAAATGTAAAGGGAGGGATAAAACTCCAAGAGGAATATAAAATCCTCCAATATTAAGAGAGGGTTTAACTCTCCATCCTTTCCCCTTCCTTCCACCCAATAATATATGAGAGATAATAAAAATTTACATTGAATCATGCCCATCAAGCAACCATCACATAGAACCTGATAATGCTTCCTGAGACTTCTTTAATTTTTGCGATTCTTCAATTCTTGGAATACTATGATACTATAGATAATATTACTCAATGTATTCTTTGAAACTTCTCCAAGTTTCACTCCTTGAATCCTCCCTAAAAATAAGTTATAGAAAGAATGGTAGACTTTATTCAATTCTGGTTTTTTTCAGGAGAGAGAACTTGTACAGAATGCCCCACGCTCAATATTTAACATCCGATTCTGAAACTACCACACAAGAAACTAAAGTCTATACTATTTCCAATTAAATTGGTCCCATTTCATTTGGATTCTCTATGAATAAGTTATGACTGTTTTACCCGGAACACCTATTTATTGACTAGCTTCAGGATTGGTCAAAAACCCTATCTTCCACAGAGTGTATCTCTATAATTATAGCAAATCAAGAGATGAAAATTTTACCATAGGTACCTTGATATGTATTATAAATGCCATATCAATTTAACCATATGAATTGTTCTAGAGAAAAATTTATAGAGAAAATGGTAAGATGACCTGTAAATAACATATCTTAGAACACATCACCAAAAGACTTCATCCTCCCTTGAAATCTGACCTTCTTTACTTATGATTTCCTCTGAAATTAAACTTGTGTATAAAATTAATGTATAATGATATGTATTTATACCATTTCTGTCACTTCCTTTTAACATTAGGTCTGACCTGACACTTTCTTATTTTGTAATTATTTTCTTTAATTATCTTCAGGGCCTACATGTACTTCCTTCTTCAATTCACTTTATCATCTTCACAAATTCATTTATCCTCAACCATGAGGATCCACGTGACATGACACCTACCACCAGAAACAAAATGATGTATACTATCCATCCATGGGTTTTGTTTCTACATGTACATTGCCCTTCATGTCCAAATACCTTCATCAATCTTGCGGTCCAAAACCAATGACTAGGGTTGACATCAATGACAACAACCAATCTTTCAAAAATCTCCCCCTTTGTCATTGATGGAAACACTCATGCTCCTCCTATCATCATGATCCCAATTTCTCTCCCCCTTTGACATTAATGGCAAAGGGTAGGGCTTCCCCCCTTGAGTTCAATGGCATAAGGTGACCTTCTTCTTTGGGGCTGCTCCCCTTGAACCTCTGGCACTCAATAATACTTCATCCTTATTTTTGGTCTTTGGGACTTTTTCTTCCTTGGAATCCTTTTGTGTGGCTTCTGTCTTCTCTCTCTTCTTCATGTATAGGATGTATATGTTGTTCGGTCTTTTGGTTGCAGTTGCAACCAATCTTCCTGAATTATTTTCTCTGATTTTACATTTTTGGGAGTCAAACGTAAGAGTGTATCCTTGATCATACATTTTACTAACAATGAGTAGATTATGCTTCAAGTCTTCAACCAATATAACATTCTTTTATTTTACATTTTTTCTTCCAAGCTCTACTACACCTTCTCCAAGTATTTTGGCAGATGAGTCATGTCCAAATGCAACCTTTCCACCCTTTCTCTTCAAGATGATGAATTTGTCTTGATCCCCAGTCATGTGTGAAGAACATCCACTGTCTATGTACCATTCATATTCTTCTTTACATTCTTCATCGATTAATGCTATTTGACAATATTCATTGTTTGTAATCTCTTTCCTTCTCCATAATGTGGTTGGAATAGGGACATCTTCATTCATATATCTGCAATCTCGTGCTTTGTGACCAAGATAATTACATTTGTAGAATACAATATTTTTTTCCATCAATGGGGAAAATGAATTATAACTTCTGTTGACAAATCCACGATTATTTCCATGTCTTCTATTTACACCATTCATGTTTCTTGCATACTTGTTCCTTTCATTGATTATGAAATTAATTTCCTTATGTCCAAAATTTATGCAAGTATAACAATGACCAAGAAAGAAATTATAATACCTTGGAGTAAGTGGCCTTCTTTGTGATGTAGTCCATCTGGGTTCACAATCTACTCTTCTGTAGTTTCCTTCATACTGATTGAAGCTTCTTTGATTCCTGAAGGTAGGATGTATTTTTGGATAGTCATATCTTTTGTAATCATTCCTTCTTTCTGGTATCCTGGTCCACTTCTCATCAACTATTTGTGTAGCTCTTTCTTCAACCTTCTTGTTGGTATTTGCATCTTATTTGTATGAAGTTTCACCCATGCATCCAATATGTGTTAAGTATTTTGGCACTTGAGAGTTTCTTAAGCTCTTCCTCAATGAGACAACTTCTTGTTCAAGTTTCTCACAATCTTCTTCTTTCTTCATCATTTGGATATTCCTTAATTCTCCTATTCTTCTTTCTTCTCTGAGTAGAGTTTTCAAGGAAATGTTTTCTTCTCTTAGTTTCTGAAAGTCTTCTAATTGTTTCTTCAAGCTTACAACTGTCTTTTCACAACTACACAATTCACTTCTTAGTTTTCTATAAGTTTCTTTGAGAGGTTTAAACTCTCCATCCTTTCCCCTTCCTTCCACCCAAGAATATATGAGAGATAATAAAACTTTACATTAAATCATGACCATCAACCAACCATCACATAGAACCTGATAATGCTTCCTGAGACTTCTTCAATTTCTACAATTCTCAAATTCTTGGAATACTCTGATCCTATGTATAATATTACTCAATGTATTCTCTGAAACTTCTCCAAGTTTCACTCCTTGAATCTTCCCCAAAAAGAAGTTATAGAAATAATGGTAGACTTTATTCAATTCTGGTTTATTTAGGAGAGAGAACTTGTACAGAATGCCCTGCACTCAATATTTAACATCAGATTCTGAAACTCACACAAAAGAAACCACATTCCATAATATTTCCAATTAAATTGGTCCCACTTCATTTGGATTATCTATGAATAAGTTATGACTGTTTTACCCGGAACACCTGTTTATTGACTAGCTTGAGGACTGGTAAAAAACCCTATCTTACACAGAGTGTATCTCCATATCTATAGAGAATCAAGAGCTGAAACGTTTACCACAGGTACATTGATATGTCTTCTCAATATCATAGAAATTTCACCATCTAAATAGTTCTAGAAAAAAAGTTATAGAGAAAATGGTAAGATGACCTGTAAATAACATACCTTAGAACACATCACCAAAAGACTTCATCCTCCCTTGAAATCTGGCCTTCTTTACTTCTAATTTCCTTTGAAATTTGACTTGTGTATCAAATGAATGTATAATGATATATATTTATACCATTTATGTCACTTCCTTTTAACATTAGGGCTGACCTGACACTTTCTTATTTTGTAATTATTTTCTTTAATTATCTTTAGGGCCCACATGTTCTTCCTTCTTCAATTCACTTTGTCATCTTCAAAAATTCATTTCTCCTCAACCATGACAATCCACGTGACGTGCCACCTACCACCAGAAACAACATGATGTATAATATCCATCCATGGGTTTTGTTTCTGCATGTACATTGTCCTTCATGTCCGAATACCTTCATCAATATTGTGGTCCAAAACCAATGACTAGGGTTGACATCAATGACAACAATCAATATTCCAACATAATCCACTATTTCTTCATATTCAAAAGTTATCACTCATGCAAACCAAAATAAATCCCTATGTCATAATGGAAGTCATACTAATTGTAAATATTGTGATAGTATTAGAACGCAGTTGAAGATAAAAGATGAATATGATAATGTTTTAATATATCCTATGAAATCCATGAGGTATCCTAAAGAGGAATCAACATCACCAATCATGTTTGAAAGAAGAAATATTCCTTCACACTCCTCCAAACATACCACACATTATATCAAGATTACATATTTCAATTTTCTTTTTTTTAGAAAAGAAGGTGATTCAGTAACTTCCAAGGAGAAGTTATTAAATTACAACAATCTAGAACAATCTCTTATGTATAGGAATATTGATGGTATAGCTAGATATATATTGTGTTTGAAGGAATCAAATGAAAAATAATGGAATCTATATCTACTTTAGATGGAAAAATAGAGTTATTGCTGTAATAACCGTATTAATTTAAACATCAATTTATTCCATAAATTGAAACAATAAATTCTACTTGAATGCAGAAAACTCAATAATTTCTTTTAATTAAGCACATACGCATTTTAAATTTATCAACGAATAATAATTTCATAACAGAATAAAACAATTTTACCTCTTCCTGATGCTAATTTATCCGTCGACCCGGTTGTCCAGCCCGCTGCTTTGTTGTTGCCTAATGCACTGCCCAACTCTGCCCAAACCTTGTTTCCTCCCTGCCAGCTAGGAAAACTTCCTAGCTCCAGGATACCATATGGATATCCTGGCCCCTGTGCCCAAAACCCCCAACAAAATGGTGCCCCCTGTACTGATCCTTCCCCAACTACTGAACTCAAACTCTGAACCCCCAAATCCAAGAGAACCCTCCCCAAAAATAATCCTCCTCCTTCCGTAAGCCTCCTCCGCTCATATCCCTCCTTCACCGCCCTTTCTCCTCATTTATTACCTTATCTACACATTCATTATCTTATCCACATAGTTAATGCCTTACCCTATTATTTAATGTTTCCTTATCCTTATTTTTAATGCTTCTTATCCCCTAGTATATGTGGATCATTTAATTAAACAATTAAATTTATTAACCCTCTTAAATTTATTACCTTGTTCATTCAATGCGAAATGTAATTAAATAATTAATTAATTAATTAATCAAAATTATAACCATTAATTAATTAATAAATATTTAATTAATATTATTATGCCAATCTTTGTTTAGTTAATAACATGTTAGAAAAATTAATTACCTAATAAATTTTACTTAATAATCCCTAAGCATATATTCAACTAGGGTTGTTACATACACCCACCCTTCAAGAAACTTCATCCCGAAGTTAAGGTATCTTATGGTCAAAGAAAAAGAAAAATGGTTCACACATTCATAACAATTAACTGACATTAACAGTAAGTAAGTCAAGAAAACTCATACATACTAGTGTATATGTACAAGAAATGCATGTGTAGCTAGTACATACAAGTCTCGTGCATGTACTAATAATCAAAACTATCATCCTTTAGTAATTTATGTATGCATCCAATCCAGTCAGTAAGACTAGTATTTTATAAAAGACAACAAACCAATCAATTGTTTGAGAAATCCTTTAATTACTATTATCCAGTTCAACAATTTTATTTTGACAAATGTGGTTTAGTTACGTAATTATGAATATTCATATGTACACATTTCTCCTTTTTTTTTTTTGAAGGGAAAACATTAAATTCCACCATAAGACAAATCTCCACACCTTCTCAACTATTACTACTCATCCTTCCTCCCTAACCTACTTCCATCTCCATTCCTATCCTCCCTCTGCTAGACTATCTTGGAGCGTCAACTTATTGACCTAACTCCAAATAGAACCCGTAAGCGGAAGTGTCGCTATCTCGACCAAGCTTCCCTAGCAGGCATCTGACAGTCATCATCACACGTCTTGGGGAGCGTGAAATAACATTGTCCTCCCATGACTTCAGGTTTTGGAGGATATACGGTGGGAAATCCCTCCACCCCTCCTAATCATAACTAGGGTCCACACCCTACAAGGGAATATACAGTGGCACCGTGTTGCTGGGGGTTTTGTCATTATTTATTCAGTTTTGTACAGTGTCATCACCTGAAATCCTGCACTGGTCCACATATCATAGCAATGCATCCAAACCAATATAATTTCACATAAAATATTCATACCATAGTGTTTCTTGGCTAGGGGTCATGATATCCACTTTCATCATCTTTATCCTTTGGCTATTTCATAGCCCATAACCTGCAGATTAGTCTGTAACACAAACTCATACATTTCTATGCATTATCATCATGTAATTG